>CAODLS010754140.1:0-13297 GCA_948243855.1 Flueggea neowawraea
CACAAGCAAAACATCATCAATGGTAGGATTAAAGGACTTACCAACCTTACCTTCTGTAACTATCTTACCTTTATCATTGTCTCCAAAGGTAACATATCCTCCATCTTTAGGTGAAATAGTTGAGAACATGGCTTTGTCTCCAGTCATTTGATGAGAACAACCACTATCAAGATACCACATATTCTTCTTGGTCTTGGCTTTCATACATACCTACAAAGACACATCAAACTTTTGAAATTGGTACCCAAACCTTTTTGGGGTTAGTAATCACTAAGTTGGGTAAGATTGTTCCTTTTGGAACCCAAAACCATTTAAACCCAACATATCGAGGATGCCTCAATTTGCAAGAGTAAGCATAATGACCATTGATGCCACAATAAGAACATGTATCATCCTTTGAAAATCCTTCTTTCACAAAAACTATTTTTGAACTCTTTTTAGCCGAAAAAGAAATATAGCCTAAGCCATGCTTGGATAAGGATTGTCTTTGAGAACCTAATAGTTTCTCAAGGTTTTCCTTTCTATTGGTGAGCTTTGTGGCAATGGATGAAAAATCTTCAATACTTTTCTTCAAAACAGATTTTTCATTTATCAAAACCTTATTTTCTTGTTCTAAGGCTTTCACCTTAGCCTCCAGCTTTGAAAAATTCTTTTTCAATGCAATATGCCTTCTGCCAAGTTCCTCAAACTTACTTCTTAAATCATCAAAAGCATCTTGCAATTCATCAAAGGTGTAAAGATCATATACCTCTTCATCATCACTTGATTAATCATCTTCCTTGGCCATTAGATATAGGTTTGTCATCTCCTCAATCTTTTCATCCTCATTGGTGCTATACTCATCACTATCGGTCCATGTTGCCTTTATGGCCTTTCCTTTCTTCTTCTTTGCATACTTTGAGAATTTCTTAGGAAGAGTACACTCTTGCTTAACATGGCCCGGTTTGTTGCAATTGTAGCAAATGATTGAGCTTTCCTTCTTAGATTCCTTCTTGAATTCTTTCTTGAATTCCTTCTTTGCCTCATCTTTACTATTTTGATTCTTGTTCGTCTTTCATGGTTTGTTCCTCTTCATGTACCACTTGAATCTTCTTACATACATTGCAATTTCTTCATCATCACTTTCACTTTCCTCTTCAATTTTAGATTCTTCAACCACTTTAGATTTGAGAGCTATTCCTCTTCTCTTATCACTTTTAGATCATTTCTCTTCATCTTCATATAATCCCATCTCATGAATGAGGATAGATCCAAGTAGTTCTTCCAAAGGTAGCTTGTTGAGGTCCTTTGCTTCAAGAATAACATCTTTATTGGATGCCCAAGATTTAGGCAATGCCCTTAAGATTTTTCTCACAAGTTTTGATTTTGAGTATGTCTTGTTGAGAGCTTTCAGTCCATTAAGAATGTCATTGAATCGACCGAACATCTCTTGGATTCCTTCTCCCTCTTTCATCTTGAAAAGCTCATACTTGTGCACAAGAAGTCAGACCTTGTTCTCCTTCAGTTGAGATGTTCCTTCATATGTGATCTCCAAGGTTCTCCAAATCTCATGAGAAATAGAACACTGTTGGACCTTGTTAAATTGTGTTTTGCTCAATGCACAAAACAAAATGTGCATGGCCTTGTTGTTGTATCTTACTATCTCTTTATCACGGTCTGTCCATTCAGCTTTTGGTTTCAAAATTTCTTCTCCATTTACTGTCTTCACAGGAATATAGGGACCTATCTCTACTACATCCCAAACTTCTTCAGCTTCGCACTTTAAGAAGACCATCATTCTTGTCTTCCAACAAACATAATCACTGCCATCAAAGAAAGGTGTTCTGTTAGTAGCCAAACCTTCATATTTGGATATATCTCCCATGGATGCCATTTTGGATCTTTTACTCAAGGTTATTAGACCTTAAAATATTGATCCAAAGCTCTTATGCCAATTGTAATCACAATATGGTTATCCAAGAGGGGGTGAATTAGATATCTTGCTAAGTATAAAAAACTTTTTAAAACTTTTGGAAATTTTTTAAAAGAAAAAGTTAATAGCTAAATCCAACACAATCACAAAAACTGAAATGAAAATAAGTAAGGGATAGAGCAAACAAATCCGCGATTTATAGTGGTTTGGTCCCCCTTGTTCTACGTCCACTCCTCTAGCCTCAACTAGAGAATTTCAATCCACTATCACTTCCTCACTTGCGGGTGGAGGCAAACTGTTACAACGTATTGTTTTTAGGCTCACAAGACAACCTTTACAATCCCTTATTTTTAGCTGGCTGAACAAGAAAACCAAAATCCACTTGTTTTTCTAAGGAACCAAACAAGCAAACCTAATCTACCCATAAGCTTTACAACCAAAGCTTGTTTACACAATGTTCAACAGAACAAGTAGGATCTTCTCACACCAAATCTCAAAGCAAGTAGTAATACAAAAGCTTAGTGAGGTGTAAGAACTAGAAAACACTTAGAGAGAAAGTTAAGAAAAATTCGCAAAGCTTAGGCAACACTCTAAAAATTGTTCTCTACTTGCCTCTGGACTGATGAAGTCTATTTATAGCTGCTCTATGAAAACTAGTCATTGTGGGGCTCAAACAATCCATTGTGAGAGAGTTGCAACTTGTTAAAATTACTGACCTCAGTCCTTACTATGCGCAGTCTACAAATAGTACGTGCGTAGTGTCCATTTTTATCAGAGTATCACGCGTTGCTTTCCCTCTTCTGCGTGCATGGAATGAAGCCCAATATCCACTGCTTGATTTAATCAAAATTCTGGAAACTACTACGTTCGTAGAATTTATACTGCGACCGTAATACTATGGTTCTGCGTGCATTCCATTGTCTTCTACGGGCATAGACGGACCTCCAAGAGTACATCTTTGGTTTTTTCACGTGATTGCATCATATGGTGTCAGTGAATATTCAAGTTTGAAATTCTCGAGGAGCGTCTCAGATTTGTCTCATAGTCCATCTCACCCAGATCTACGTGCGTAACACTGGTTCTAGTGCATAGAATGTGATCTTCTGACGTAATCTGATCTGCCAACAAATATTCTCTTTTTGAATTTCTGACATAACATAACAGAATTTGTCGCTTGCTGGAAATAGCTTGTCATACCTGTCTACGCGCATAGTATGTCCTACTACGTGTATAGTAAGAAAATGGAGCTCTTTCCTTCTATGCACACATTTCTTTCCAGTTTGAATTCACAGCTCGTCTACACGCATAGTATTCCATACTGCACGCATAATATGTTACCTGAATGAATTCCTTTTTTGTACTGCATGGATTCCATCTAATATAGTGCGCACAAAAGAGACTTGGATCATTCTGTCTTCTGATTAACATAGTACTGCGTGCATAGTATAAGGTATTACGCGCATTGTATCCACTCTGGAACACTTCAGAATTTCTTTATCTTTGTCAAAGTGCATAGCTTAACTTTTTCAATTGTTTTGTTAAATCATCAAAACTTAGAAGGAATTTTCATATAGAACAAACTTGGTTCAACACGGATGTTGATCAAGTTAGAGGCATACTGGGTTTTTCAGATTTGATAGTATGCGCATAGCATCAGATACTATGCAGGTAGCTCTTCTACAATGCGCGTAGTAGAGTATGCAATGCACGTAGACGTGTTATAACAGAAGGCAAAAGACTTCAGGATTTCTCTATGCACTTAGAATGGGCTCAATGCACGCAGATGAGTAACAAAGTATTCTTTTTTTGGAAGTACAATCAAACTAAGCACGTAGAGGATATCTCAATGCATGTAGACGGGATTACGATGAAGACTGAAGAGAGCTCACAAGACAAGTCAAAGACACGTTGATCTTTATGCAATGCTTGTAGATGGATAACGGTGGCAACTTTGAAGAAATCCATCTACACACGTAGGTTGGATACTAAGAGCGTAGATGAGGACGAGCCGCAGATGTGGAAAAAGTCAAAACGCTCCTCAAAATTTGAATTTGAATATCACCTAACATAGTCACAGGAAGAATCAAAGCATGCATCTTGAAAAAATGACAACGCTCATAGTACAGTGGCTAATGCTCGTAGAAGATAGTCTGGGTAAGACTGAGTTCAGAGCAATGTGCGTAGAGATATGAAGAATAAATCTACTACACATGCAAATAGTTGATCAAAGTACGTGGAGATGGAGCAATGCGTATACAGGCAAATTTACACAAGGCAGTGACCACTAAAGTTTAGACAAAGCGTGTAAACTTGTTTATAATGCACATAGAACTCTAATGGACATGAAAACTATGCACATAGATGGTGGCTATGCACGTAGAAGTCTGTGACGTCATTTAAGGACAAAACTTCTATTCTCTCACAATGACTACTTTGAGGCTTCCAACGACTATATTCTTGTTAGTAGCTATATATAAACGTTCCATGTTAGAAGAATGACAAGTGAGACCTTTGCTAAGACCTTCCATTCATTTTCTCTCTCATTTTTACCTTTCTAACCCATTTGAGCTATTTACTTGCTATAATATTTCTGGGTTGGTGTGAGCTTAAATATGTTATATCTTGAGTTGATTTTGTAACAAGCAAGGTTGTTTGCTTGAGGTAGATAGGTTTCTTTGTTGTGCCTTAGAAAAACAAGATTGGTTGCTGGTGAGCCTTAGAAAACTAGTGGTGAACGATTTTCTAGTTGAGCTTGAAAAACTAGGGATTTGGTTTGCTTGTTTGGTCTATAAAACAAGGTGTTTGGTTTCCTAGTTGAACCCACAAAAACTAGAGGTTTGGTTTGCTTGTTTGGTCCATAAAACAAGGTGTAATGGTTTGTGTGTTGATCCCGTAAAAATAAGTGGTGTAAACGAATTCCTTCCACCCAAAAGTAAAGAGATAGTGGATTGAAATTCTTTAGGGATTCTAGAGGAGTGGACATAGGTCAAGATGGACTGAACTACTATAAATCAAATTTGTTCTCTCTTCCCTCAACTCATTTACTTTGCCATGCATTTGATTTATTTTATGTGTGGATTGGATATTTGTTTGCTTCAGCATTTAACTTTGATTTTGATTGAAAAAAACTTTGTTATTTGCTTTGATTTGCAAAAGATTTTTTACAAGATTTTAAACTTGCACAAAATCCAATTCACCTCCTCTTGGATTGTCATTCTTGGACCAACACAAAGGAGACGGAAGTGGTAGAAAGAGGTAAGGAAACAGAGAGAGAGAGAGAGAGAGAGAGAGAGAGAGAGAGAGAGAGAAAGAGAGAGAGAGGCCTTGATGTCTTCTAAATATTAGCAAATGACGTGGCATGATAATTTTTGACATTTTTCTTCTCCTGTTACAGTTAACTGACAGAAGTTGGAGTTAAAGAGCAAAACGGCTAATTTTGAAAGTGTAAGAATCGAGAGAGAGATATCACATTACTTGAGGGACCGCCGTGAATTTTGCCCGAGGTTTTATTATGAAGTTGAGATTGTACGAATTTTCATTGAGTGGATTTGAGGTGGGAAGTATAACAGTTTAAAAAATGTTAATAACGATTTAAAAATAACTAAACATGTTAAGAGCTACCAACAGACTCGTTATGCATACTCTCTAGAATAATAATATTTTAATCCTATTTTTTGTTTTAATGTTTTTAGAAATTTGTGTAGTATTGATAAAATATTGAATTAAGAAATTGAATATTATATTTTAATCCTATTTTTATTAGGGAGTTAATAGTGATTCTTTATTTTTAAAGAGATATTGTAGTAATATTTAAAATTTTTATTTGATTTATTAATACAATATTAGATTAGAGAGTTGAATAATGAATGTTGTTAGAGTCGGTTCAAATTTCAAAGTTAGTTGAATTAAATAGAATATAATAAAGTACGGTAATAAGGAGACTATTAGGAATGCTCTATCTACTTAACTTCCACAGCTTTTATTGATTACATATGCCCTTTTTTTGAAGGATTACAGTATCATTTTTTGAGGCCATACAATGCACTAGTATGTTTGTTCCCACGACTTTGTTAGCTAATAGAAAAACAACCGACCACTGTAAATCAATTCTGAAAACACATTTTACAAGTGCAAAATTAAATTTAATATTCATATATTGAGTCATGACACATGAATCATTACATGATTCACGTAACTATGACAATTGTTTATATCTGGCGTGGATAATTTTTTCAAATTATTCATAACAATTACTAGTAGTTGAACTGAAGATGTGCATGTAATTTCATAAGATATTGTCATTTGTTGATCAATCAATTGAAGGTATATGGAACCAAGCAGGCTCCCAAGAACTCCCTTAGCTACGTCCCTTTGTTATGTTCTCAAATAGTGCTTCTTTGTTAATGGTATGTTTACATGAAAGTACAACTTAATATGTGAGAGTTTCATTCGAGGATTGGTCACGGTTAGTTAGAGGCAAACCTAAGATGAACATGTACCATCAAGCTTACCACTATTGCGTCATCATTGTTACGCCTCTGAGCGGATTTATTTATGGGTCTGTCGAGCTCATTTAACATATGAAATAAGATTTTTACAATTGTTAATCTTAATGAAGAAGAATCCATATGATAACATCATATAGGGAGTGTAACAAGGGGTGACAATTTTTTATGCGATGCAACAAGAGATGCTCTTAGAATGGTTTGGGTTTGGTATAATTGGGTTTGTGTCGTAAATGCGTCAAAAACATTTATCACATACCAAACTTAAATGAATTCAATCATAAACATGTCGACACGATTAGCTTGTTTAACTTAAACTTTTAAACATGTCAGGTGTCAACACGAAACCGTTTATGACCAACAAACCATTCAAGTTATATTATTTTAATTTTATATTTTTCAATGAGCAATCAATGTAACACTCATACTCGTATAATACACACTCATATGATCCATGGCATATAACAATACTTACATATATACAAACGAATTTACAACAATTCCTTGAAGACAGAACTCGCAAAAGAGTCACAACAAGATGTTTGGAAAAAAAAAACTAACAAAACTCGTAAACATAAAATACGTATCATATAGTATAAGCCAAGTCTAGTAGAAAAAGGTACAATGCATGATGAGCCATGAAGATCTTATCTTTAAACCTTATAGGCATATGTTGTAAGGAGAAAAAGTTATCATTACATCCTGAACTTTGTTGTGTCGCTATATGTACAAGCCTACAAATCGGCTAAAAGGCTAACCTGCTAATACTTAGGAAAAAATTTTGTGATTTATATGAGTCGCAACTCAATGAGGATTCAAAATGTATCAAACATTATGTAAAGGTACAATATATACAAGTAATCCAATGGATAACAAATAATCTAGATACAATAAGTATGCAATGCAAGTCCGTTTCATTCGGTAATGGCTTAATATGTCAAGTATTACCCCAAGTTTCCAATGTAACAGATCTTAAGGATCTTTCCAATACCAATAGAAGAGACCCTAAGGTCTAGCCACATCCAATAGAATTGATCCGTAGGTTGATTAAATATATCAAATAAATACCCAATATAGTAGAATGGATTCTAAAGGTGGCTCTTACGAGTTTTATCTTGTATAGCACTTAGTTCCATCTACTTTCTTACGTAACTAATATTTCCAATGGAATTGTATATACCCAAACACATTGGTCATATTATTCCTTTTAAGCCTTATGAAATCAGATGCAAAACATATACACAATGTAGCACAATAACATTTTCAATAGCTCATATATTATGTCCAACATTTTATCATCAATATTGGAGTGCGTATCATATATGAATTCACCAATAGCACATAATCAGATCATGAACAAGAACCAATACAAATAATTCCGCATGTATCATATAAGCTCACATCAATAACAATCTATAAGACGATATACAAATATAGCACGTAAGGCACATAATGGGTTCACTCACAAGACAAAATAATTTTGAGTCTCCTAGCTCGCATCAGGAGCCTTTCGCAGCCTTTTGCGCCTAATACATATATTCACACAATTTCCTTTCATTACAAAATGTGTATGTATTATTATATGCATGTGATGCTCGAATGATGCATGTTCTAATATCAACACTCATAATATGTACTTATACATGAATTTGGTATGAATTAAGACATTATCATATGTTTTAGACCACTCTTATGGGCGAATAATACTCAACAACAGTTGACAGGCCAATCAAGCAAACATTCTAGTCAGTTTGCATTATCCTCTTCTGTCCAAAACCAAACGCACTCATTCTATTCTAAAATTTAAACCACATATAAAAAAACATATAAAGGTTTACTTAAACCATAAATCAGACTTTACATCACTCAAATGAGGTCTATGCACAATATCAAACTATAGCTTCTGTGTAGGACTTCCATATTTGACCTATTTACACTTATTCATATCAAATGTGCCTTATACTCGTAATTAGGCTCTAAAACTTTACAAAAACATACTAGACACACAAATAAACAACTTTCACGTTTTACACTTTGAATACATATGTCTCTAAATGCCTCAAAATAGGGATATGATATAAATTGAAATTTAGATGCTAACAAACCCATATTCAACTCATATGAGTTTATGCTTAATTCGTGCTCTAATACCTTAATTCAAAATTAATACCTCTAAACACATATTATAATGAATATTAAATGGATAACAATGGAGAAATCACTTACTTTGTTCCTAGGATGCAGTAGACGCGAAATCGACGTGTTCTATGTTTCCTATCGAATTTGCTAGGCAAATCTATTCTTCTCCTCTTATCTCTCTCTTTTCCCTTTTGTTTCCTCTCTATTATAAGACTTGAGCATGAAATGAATCTATTATCCTTGTCCAAGTTCTAATTTTATCATGTTTATCTTAAGCACGAGGTGGCAAGGTGCTTAGGAGGTTCAATCAGGAGCTTCCACTTTTCTTCTTTCTTTCTACTTTTTTGATGTTTTCTACACCTAATCAGGCCTAAAAATGCAATATTTTCAAGGTAACTAAATTATAATTATTATACAACTATCATGATTTAATTACGAAACCCTATTTACCCCTCTTCCTAATTGTTTCACTTTTAACCTTGATTCTCCCATCGGGAAACCTTTTATCATTCTTGTAAGTTTTTCTAAAATATTCTCAAACCATATTAAAAAAATTGCACTATGATGTATGCAATGTAAGATCAGTGCACATATCCTATGAATATCGTATGCGATGCATGCTCATGTATATGCAATTTTGGCCATGGTCATGATAATTGTCCCCTCCTTAAAGAATTTCGTCCTGAAATTCAGTACCTGAATCTAAGAACAAATACAAATAATACCTTCTCATGTTCTCCTATGTTTCCCATGTTGCTTATTCTTTCGAATGATTCCTGCACAACACTTTAACTAATGGAATGGATCGATGTCGCAGTTGTTTGATCTTGTAGTCAAGTATTTGTATCGGTTCCTCAATATAGCTCAGATTATCCTTAATCTCTATCGGTTCATTCTGAAGCACATGTAAGGATCTGATTAGTACCGTCGAAACATACTAACATGGAAAACATCATGAATCCCTAATAACTCTAGTGGCAAAGCTAAACAATAAGCAATTGGACAGATACGCTCAAGTATTTCACAAGGACCAATGTATCGTGGACTCAATTTGCCTTTCTTGCTAAATCTGATTACCCTTTTCCAAGGTGAAACTAGTAGAAATACCTTGTCACCAACGTTGCAAGTCATCTCCCTACGGTGTTGGTCCTCGTAACACTTTTGTCTATCTTGGGCAGCTTTAATTCTACCCCTTACTATTTTCACCTTGTCCACGATTTCCTGTAGAAATTCTAGGTCTTCTAATACTCACATACCTTCTTTATCCCAGTACATTAGACATTTGTACTTTCTACCATATAATTATTTGTATGGTGTCATACCAATACTACTATGGTAATGATTATTGTAAGCAAATTCCATCAACGTAATATATTGATCCAATAAACCTTGGAATTCAAGTACACAAGCTGGAAGCATATCCTTTAGCGTTTGGATATTCCTATCTGATTGTCTATCTGTTTGTGGATGAAATGTAGTACTAAAATTAAGTTTAGTACTAAGAGCTCATTGTAAACGCTCTCAAAATCGTGAAGTTAATGGTGGATCTCTATCTGACACTATAGATATTGGTATGTCATGTAGTCTGACAATCTCATCAATGTACATCTTACCTAGTTGTTCACTTAGTGTGGAATTCGCTTGCAATGTTGTCAATAGTTGTACACTTAGTATACAAAGTGCTTGTTGTGTTGTTAATAGATGTACAATAGTAAATAATTTGATTGCAGTGTTGTGAATCAGTGTAAACTTAGTATACTAGTATTAAATTCATCAATGCATGGAATACAACAAGCAATTGTCAACAAGCTTGTGTGATTGTAATTTTTTGTAATTCAATTAGTTTAATTGCACTCCAAAAACATAGTTGTTGAATGCTAAAAATCCAGTTCTTGGATTGCACCTGATAACATGGGACCCTAACTACATTGCCAATAAAAAAGATATGTGTTCAATGTATGTCACTCAATCATATTGCATGAGGTGAAATGAATCATTGTATCTCATACAATTAAGGTGGTTGTGAGGCTCTAACCTACGCAACATTGGAGGATTACGTTGAACGCGATGCCTAAATTTAGTGTTTGTCTCTCGTAATGATATATGATAGTTTATTTGTAATATCACCTTATTTTTTGTAATTTTTGATAAATTCAAATTTGTGCAATGCATCCTATACCATCAAACAACTCGATGGATTTGGAAAATAATCATCCACTTTGCCTAAAATGCATAGCAACCTATGGACATTGGGTGTGAAACAACTAGCAATGACTTAGGTTCAGTACATTACATTTGATTAACAATATATCGGCAACCTTAGGTGCAAAATGATGTTTCAATTGAAGTGGTTGTACTTACATTAGGTGAACTGCCAATCATTCAATATTTACCATGTCCAAATGGTTCAAGATCGGAGTACAATAAGCAATGGTCAACTATTTTATGTAATATTAATACAATATGGAGAGTAATACACTAATTAGTTGTCTGTTGGTTTTTATAGTACCATTGTTTATTTTTATAAAGAAATTTAGCATATGAGAATTGTAAGCGTAGCTTCTTTGTCTTTCACATTATGTGCGCATTGCATCCCATTGAATTTAATTATGTCAATAACAGTTTCTATCTATACAACATTTCTGTGATTATATATGTTTGTTCCTTAAAAAAATGTTCAATACAATTCGTTGGCAATGTCGTCAATGGGTGTATACTTGAACAAAAATTGTTAGTTTTGGTGCCCTAATCCAATCATTTATGTGCATTATCATTTGATTTATCAATTAATAAAAAGGCATTTCAAGATAAAACCTCCATGAATAGTTTATGTTTTCTTATGTCATCAAGTCTGACTTTATAGTAAAACCATAAGGTAAAAGAAATACTATTCTAAACGTTCCTAATCGATTGTTATCATGGGAATGATAACAAATCAAGGTTAGTATGTTGCTAAGTGGATAATCGTGTTTTATTGATTATAGATATAGGATATCACTTAGAGCATAGATATATGTTAGGAACATGTATTGGACTGGCCCAATATGAAAGCGCTTCATGGATCTTTGTAACAAGTAGCTTTCATACAGTGGTGATGTTTGAGTCCTCTGACTGAAAATCACTATCGACTCCTACATGAGTAATCGCATATTTTGACTTAGTCAAACGTTATCCGTAATAGGGTAGCAATAAAGGTTATGATTGGATATGTCATGAATCTTATATAGGAGTGATAGTGAGAGTGATGAATTTGTTCCTCTTATGAAGAGTGATATCTTTAGGTCACTTGATTAGTAGGACTGATGGAATGTATACATACTCAAATGAATTGATGAAAGAGTTTATCAATGTCATTTGTATATCAATCTACTTGGGATCAAGAAACTCATTAAGCAATAGAAGGTTGACATATAACCATGTCTTATGCTTAATATAGATATCATGAGACAAAATGACTAAATATCAAACTGAGAAAAGTTAACTCGGATTACCAATACCATTCGATTTTGGATTTTCATAATGTATTACTAGATACCGCTTATGGACTTTGGACTCAAGTTTTGGGACAAGGCTCATTGTCATTTTCGAGTGGATCTATTGGGTCATACACAAGAATGAATTGAATTGGTTCACAAATATTCTCTCTAATGGTAATTAAATTATTAAGATAATTAATTATTAATAATTTAGATTTTTATGATTTATGTCATAAAATAATATAAGATATTGTTCATTAATATAATGGATTTTTAATATAAATTACTTCTTATATTGTTTTGGGCATATTATTATGTGACATAATTTGGGGCCATATAGATTAATAAGGGAGTATTTTTTTAATGATAATGTATCAAATAATTAAAAACCCAATAACATTAAAAACCTAATGAGAAATTCGGCTATATAAATAAAAGATTGACTAGGTCAAAAGTTGACTAAGTCTTATTTAATCAAGTTGATTAAAATCCTAATTAAGAAAGGAGTCATTATTCTTGTGAGACAAGAATAAATAAAATCTAATCCTTTTTACTTATGGATTTCGGCACACATATATATATTTATAGGATTTATTTATTTATAGATTAAAATATAGAGGAAATTACACCTACTGTCACATTTTTTGCATTTTCATTTCTGAAATACAACATAACATATTATAATATCTAATTTAAAACACTCTAATTTTTAATTTCAATAATAAAATAATATTTATACATACTTTACTATTTTCTCTCTCCTAAAGCCCCTTTCTCCCTCTACTCTGTCTCTTCATTTCCCGACTCTTCCTTTCTTTCCCATTCGCCTTTCTCACCTCTCTCTATTATGCCTTTCCATTTCCTACTCCTCACATCTCTTCTCCTTCTGTCGCCATTGTCATGTGAAGGAAAATCAATGACTCGAACAAAAAAACAAAAAAGAGACGACAACCGATGATAGATCTATGAAGACCAGTAATGTCACGACCCATTCCCGGGACCGCGACCGGTGTACGAGGCGAACCGTCTATGGGAGCCCGGCCCATCCCGCACAAGCCTCATAGTACAAAACTTATACCCAAACATCATATTTAAATAAATATGAATAACAAATAAAATATAATCTTTGTTTATTAAAAACAAAACATATATAACATTAAGTGCGGAATTTAATTTCAAATTAAATCATTTGAAATATCAAAAACCTAAACAAGACCCACAGTAATCCGGTGTGTGGAGCATCTAACAAATCAGACAAATGGGCC
>CAODLS010754239.1:0-14539 GCA_948243855.1 Flueggea neowawraea
TAAGACACCATTATATAGCCACTAAAACAAGTATAATCCACTTAGGCATAGAGTATTAGCCACTTAGGCAGATAATACAATATTGATGTACCAAAGTTACGCTAATCTGTAGCTGGGTGTTCCAAATCAAAATGTTTGCCAAAAATGTTTTGAAATACATATTTAAAATATTCAAATAAGCAGCATTCTGAACAAACAATTTATTCACCAAATATCCCAAACGTCCTGACAAAATATTTATTACAAAAGTATATTTGATTCCAAAAGCAAATACTTAGTGCAAAAACTTCACTTGTTTTAGAACAAAACATTTATTTCAGAAAATATTCTTAAATCCAAAAAGAACATTTTCTACAAAGTATACCTTGAAATCCAAGACAAATCGTTTATTACCGAAATTATAATAAACATTAAAACATATTATTTATTTTACAAAGCATCAAAATTTTCACAATAAAGGTTTTCATGTAAGTCAGATTTTTAGGAATTCTTATCCTTTAATTATTATAAATTACATGCCAAGTCCAAACTTAGCAAAAATAATATAAATTTAGAAGGTATAATCTATGTGTCTGAAGCTGCAATCCAATCACCTAGATGCCGAGCAAATAATTCAGAACACGATCCACCAATGAATGAATGGTCTCCTAGGAAACCAAACAAAGCTGGAATGGACATATAAAAAATAAATTAAAATATGGTACTGCAGTTATACTGTAATGTGTGCAAATGCATATGCAAAGCCAAACGCTCAGACAAAGTCTAACATAATAAATCAAATATTACACCTCGATGTAAAATTACATTTTAGTTCTCAAACTTTGAAAAATTACCAACTAGTCTCTAAAATATTTCAAATTTATATTTTGGTCACAACTCTCCAAAATAACATATTAATCCTCATAGAATCTCAAAATATCTAAATTAATCCTCAAACATATGTAAGATTATATTATAGTCCGTAAATGACAAATATCTCATTTGGTCCTCAAATGACAAATTACACAGATAGTCCTTAAATCTTATCCAATTGATAGAAATCGAATCTAATCACCTACATTGGTCCTATTCAACCTCAGGAACACAAATCTATAATTGGTTACTTAAAATCTTAAAAAATTAGACCAATTTCGAATCTAACCATAACCCATTCAAGAACTCATCAAATCTCATGATTCAATGCTTGAATCATGTTCATTCAAGTCCTCTCTAGCCTATTCCAGCATCCTATAACATCAGATCATAAAAATCATCCGAAAATTAAAACCCATTTAAAATTTGGCCTAAAGACAATTTTTGAGATTCGAGCAAAAAATGATGAAATGAAGGGATTAGAAGTTCGATCTTACCTCCAGAGTGTTTAAGGAATGGATGAGGAGCAATGAGATACGTCCAAAGATGGATTTGAGAGTGAGATGAGTGAAGAAAGGGCGTTTCGGATGAAGAGGGGTCGATTTGGGTGTTTTAAACACTTACAGATCAAAACACACCGTTTCAGTGTTTTTACAAAGCAACGTATGTTATTTTTCGTGAAACGTACATCATGGACACTCACAATATACGTCCCATACACACAATGTACGTTATATGGCTCACAAAAGCATGGATCCGAGAAGATTGCAGCACAATGTACGCTGCCAACATATAACATACGTTGAGCCAAAAATAACGTACATTGCCAACATACAACGTACATTGAGCCAAGAATAACGTACGTTATCTATATAACAATGTACGCTGATCATTATTCTTCCCAAACCCAGATAACGTATGTCCCATTCTATCACAACGTCCTTTGTCTGCACTTAAGCTCCCCTATTCAACTTTTCTCGCTTTTAAACATGCGTCAGACCATTCTTGAGGTTCCACAACACCTAACCTTACAAAAATACATCCATTAAACATCTTCGAACACCAAAACATCACTTTAGACATCTAAACATCATCATGAACATTCAAAAATTGGATCGGAATTGAACGAGTTTTAATCTAAATCGAACGGGTTCAACAGATGACCTTGTCAGAACTGAACGAAATGCTACAAAGAACTCATCAGAACGGACGGGTATTACAGTAGAGGAGGAGAAGGACTAGATTGTGAATGGGTGGAGGTGGCGAATGAAAGAGACAGAGGTAAGGAAAAAGGGGAGAGAAGAGAAAGAGGAATTAAGCTGTTCTGAAATGATGTGGCGTGGGCATTTTTGACATTTCTCTTTTTTCGTTTCACTTAACTGATAGAAATTGGGGGCATGAATTGAAATGACTAATTTTGCAAACTTAGGGACCGCACAAGAGATATGGTCAAATCTTAGGGATTGCTGTGATTTTTTCCCAATTATAAAGTGTGTGCACCACAAAAACACAATTTTATATGTTTTTTTGATTTTATTGTTTTTATATATTTTGATTTTATTTTTTATTTTAAGTTTGTTTATATTTTTTTATATTCTGTTTTGATTTTTTTTTAGTTTGTCTTTTTTTTTTTGAAATTGAATCTTTTTTTTATTTTTTTATATGTGACATGATTTTTTTAGTAAAAAACAAAAACTAAACAAAAAACAACATATTGTTATTATTTTATTTTTATTTTTTCTTGAGTTTTTTTAAATGAACTTTTGCTTGACTGATTTTATTTTTTTACACAAGGCATGGCTTTTTTAGTCAAAAGTTAAAACAAAAATTAATCTAACAAAAAATAACACAAAGTCAATATATTTAATAAACTTAATATATTTAATATAAAAATATATAAAAAATTAAATAACAATTGAATAAAAATTTGGATGTCTAAAATAAAGTATTTAATTTTTTTTTACATATATTATATATTTTTTAAGTTAAAAGTAAAACTATGATAAAAATCAAAACTAATTAAAAAATAGCATATAATAAATATTTTTTAAAAAATTGCAATAAAAAAGAATATAAATAGAATATAGATGGAGTGACCATACATGCAGAATATTAAAATTTCGAGGATTACGCTTGCAATATTGGAAAATAATCCTCTAATTTAAATAAGGGCAAAATCCACAGCGGTCCCTGAGATTTGACCATATTTCTCGTGCAGTCCCTTCATTTTCAAACCCTTCGTTCCGGTCCCTTGTGCTTAACTCCGTTTGTTTTTTTTTTTAACGTGTCACGTCATATTTGCTGATGTAGCAGATGATCGCATTAGTAAATAATTTTTTAAGACCATTTTACCCTTTTTCACTTATTCTCCTTTCTCTGTCTCTTTTCCTCTCTCTCTAACTCCAAACCTGTCTAACTCAACCTTCGTCATTTCCTACTATCTTCTTCTACCCCCACCGCCATTTCATGAAAACAACAGTGAACCCAGATAAAAAATGATCCAATAGGATAAGGAGGAATCAATGAGTATCGATACCAATTGTAGATTAACCATGAAAACAGATCATGAAGAACACAGCTTAGTAAGCCAAACCAAACAAAATCATGTACAATATTAATTCACAATTCAACCTTAAAGATTACAATTTTGCAACAGAAAATTGAAACCCGTATCATCAAACAATGAGAAGTAGGAGGAATCGATGAGTATCAGTACCAATTTGTAGATTAATAGAGTAATTTAGTTTTCAACACAAAAAAAACATACCCATGTTAATCAAGTTCGGACAAGATGCTGAAACTTTCATCCTCTCTTTCATGCTGAATTGTTTTCTGTCTTCCTTCATCATCCAAACTGAAATTGGGTTAATTTTGGGGTTTTGAAATCGCTCTCTTTCCTCAGCCAGAAATCAATTCACTCGATTTCTTACCAGTCCTCATCATCACCACCACCATCCCCAAAATCAAAACACATCAGAGCACCACAACAAAGCAAAGACTAAAATCCGTTTGGGTCTTTCAAATAACAATTGAAAGAAAAAAAAAGAGACTTTCTCAGCTTCCTTTGTCCGCTTCTGCAACTCCAACAACAATTGGGTCTTTCAAATAACACTTGAAAATGACTTCCTCGGCTTCCTCTGCCTGCTTCTTCAAAATCTATAGAGATAAATGAGAGCTTGAGGGTGAGATTGAGAGAGAGACCCACACTCTGAGGGCGCACAATCGAGAAGCAATGGCGGCTTGAAGGGTTTTGGTTTGAGGTCGTCAATTGGCAGTGAAGACGATGACGCCGTTCTCGTTGACTCTGACTCCACCCCTTCATCGTTAGTCGCGGTCTTTGAAGATATCACCACACCAGATGTCGCCATCTCCTCAATCACAACACAACTCTAGTCTGATGTAGCTCCAGGTTGCCATCACTCTCCACCGTCACCGTTGTCCGATGAGATGACAGTGGATGAGGTGGCGGTGGCATAGGGACGAGGAGAGGAGGAAGGAGTGCAAAAATATTGTCATAAATACGAAGGAGAGGGGGTGAGAAGAGATAGAGATCAATAGAGAGAGAGAGAGAGATCAGTGGTTGAGAAACAAAGGAGAGAAGAGGATAGAGGTGTGGAGGGGAGGGGAGAGGAGAGAGAGATAGAGAAAGAGGGAGAGAAGAGATGGAAAAAATATGAAGAGAGAAAAAACACGATGATGTTTCAGATATTTTAAGGGTAAATTAATCTTTTCACGTTTTCTGTCAAGTTTGACAAACGGAGTTAAGAGCGAGTGATCAGAACGAAGGGTTTCAAAAATGAAGGGACCGCATGAGAGATATGGTGAAACCTCAGGGCCCGCTATGAATTTTACCCTTTAAACAACGATATCGTCCGCACGTAATTTCCATTTTTCTGTCACGTGCTCGTGGTAATTACTCTTGTCAATTTCATTTTGAATATCAACTGTCTTTTTTTGTGCAGTAATCACTTGCAGCATTTATCCAAGAACATGTAGAATTCTAATTACGCATTATAACATGTGGAATTCAATTTGGTCCATCCTATATAGCATGTAACATTTGCCAGGAACACGTGAGTCTCAATTTACTGGTCCCCGTTGTATTTTTACTTGGATTGTTGCCTCTCTGAGTTTGATCCAAATGGGTTGTCAATGAGAATGATTTTATTCAAATTTCAGTCTAACAATGTTTGTTTGTAGATTGTAGTAGTATTTGACGTTGATAGCTTGAGTGGTATAGAAGAAATGCAAATTTCCATTTACAAAGGTAGAACAAAAACTACTATGAATCCATGAACTAAAGTTTCTATTTATTTGGCTAGTTCATTTAAACTGGAAAATTGATTTTTCAGTATTAACAACATAAGCACTTAACAACTTGAATTAAGAAATTGATCACTCAAGTTAATTAGCAATTTTAAGTCCAAAGAAATTTCCAGTTCAACCGTTGTTAGCACATTACATGTCCACAAAAGCCTCTTAAGTAAAACTTAAAGCAAAACTTACCGGATCAATCTAAGTGTGAGCAAATTCTAAATAAAGATGAACTTGAAATTTTCCACATCTTACAACATTTAAAGAACATGATTCATGCAAAAGAAAGATGAGAAACAAACGTAGCGACATGTCTGCTTTTGCAAGATTGGCGCAACTTACATTCGGAAAAAAAAGGAAGTTTGGAGTTGTCTCTGTGCGAAAGACAGAACTCCAAATCAATGCAGATTTTTTTCAACCACTGCATTTGGAGAGGCCGTTGGATAGCACTATTTTTTTGGAGTAATTTCAAGTAATTTGAACAACTCATCTGGCTGAAGAAATGTCCAAGAATTACTGAGACTGTCTGCAGATTTTAAATGGAAAATCAACTTCTGCAATACCTTTGCATTGGCCAGCAAAACCTGCACTAGATTGACCATATTTTTCTCCAAACTTGAACACGATCCAGCAACAACTCCTACAATGTCAACACTTCTCAAATTCCGAAACAAACACTTGACTACTTGTTTCCAATCTCCAATAATTGTCTTCTGCTCAGTGATCATTCTCTGGCTGTCGTGTAAGCTTGAACTGCAAAATGACGATAATGTTAGTCAATTTTGCAGCTGTTTATTACAATAAGCCATGTTTATATTGTATGGAACAACTTTCCACTACATTAAGATGTTTAAATTGACATAGAAAGAAGTCCTGAATTTTAAATTGATGTTGCCACAAAGATGGATGTTTCTGAAGGAACTAAAAATAAGATCAAGACGCACCTCAGAGTCATGTGAGGGAATGCTATCAAGACACACCTCAGAGTCATGTGAAGGCATTATATTCATAGTTAATTGCTCCAAATTAAGGAAACACTAAAGCAGAGCCGCCATTCCAGGAAGGTACTCCATGTTTACTTCTACAAATTTTGCGTCTTGATGTTTTAGACAATGCGCGTTCGATCCTAGTGATTGAAAGAACCTGAACATATTCAAGGAAAAAGAAAAAAGAAAATCACACAAAATATTAACTTTATTCTCTATCAGTATAAGCAAGGAATAGCAGAGATAACCAAACTTGGAGAGAGAGAGAGAGAGAGAGTTCGAACAGTAAAAGTTTGTTAGCCTAAATAGAATGCTTGTCTCATAAGTTGGCGGTGACAATTTGGATACGATAATACAATTACATGCTGTACAATGATACCACATAAATGACACAGACTTCATTTTGTTAATTTTATATACAATTCTATATATGCATGGCAAGTGACGCGGATTATCATTCCTTAATAATAGAGTTGGGTTAAATTTCAAGACATTAGTAGACGTGAATTAAAAGGTAAATAGATATCTCTGTACTTTCACAGTTATCTTCCTTACAATGGGTCATTTTGCTTAATCAATGATGGTAAGAAAAACATGGTGTTTTTATTATTTCAGGAGGCAATGGGCGTGAATGAAAAGAAAAAAACGGTTCATTCGTTTTTATGCATTGATTATTGCAAGAAACCGAACAGAGAAATATAAACCGACAACACTCCCACAACATCCAACTCTCACTCTCTCTCTGTCCCTTTCCTCAAACATCGACATTTTCTGGATCTCTCTTAACACTAACGGTCACATTTCTCTTCCTCTTCAAAACCCCACCAAGAAAGACTCCATCTTTTCATTAAATCACTCACTGGTTACAATGACTCAGTCACTACTATTACTCACTCTGTTTCTTTCTTTCTTTGGTCATGTACTTACTCAAAACGTCGTAGCACCAAGGGATCTATGGTGCGTGGCCAAGAACAACGCCGACGACCAAGCGCTGCAGTCGGCCATAGACTGGGCGTGCGGGGCCGGAGGAACGGATTGTGGGCCCATACAACAAGGTGGGCCATGCTATGATCCCAGTGATATTCAAACCACGGCGTCCTGGGCTTTCAATGATTACTACTTGAAGCATGGATTGGCTGATGATGCTTGCTCTTTCAGTAACACTGCTGCTCTCACTTCTTTAAACCCTAGTAAGTGTTTCGTTCAAGTTGGTTTCTTTTTGGGTTTTTAGTTCAGAAATTTGGGTTCTTTCTTGTTTTTTGTTTTGGTGTGGTTTCGATTCTGATTTTTTTGTTGTTTTGGTTGGAAATGATGAATTTTTGTTTTGTAAATTGTGTTAAGAAATATTTGTTTAATTGTTCATTTGTTCTGTTTTCAGGTCATGGCAATTGCGAGTTTCCTTCCAGGTAATGCAAGAGAATTAGTGAATGTAATGGTAGTGCTCTGCTTAGTTTTATTAATTACTTTTTACATTCATGTCCTGGAAATGGGTATTTCTGAAATCAAATTCTGGTTCAACTGTTAGGATTGGTTATTTTTTATGCATAAATTCATTGAAGTGGGTGGAAAGTTGGGTTTATAAAAAAACATAAAGCCTTTGAATTACAGAAAATTTTATTTCATAACTAATTCAACTTCCTACATTTTTAATTGGAGTATGTTAGTAGTTCTGTTTCCGAGATTTCTCCCTTTAGAACAAAATCCGTACATCTGTGAATGTTGTAGTGAATCATAATCCAAAGAAATAAATGCTAAATCGTTTGTAATCCTTGTTTAAGCAGCATTGTTTTTGAGTTTAAAAACGGATCATGTGATTACTGTATCTTATATGATGCAGTCGGTCAGTGAATAATGCAACCATTGTTGGAACAACATCGGCAACGTTTGGAATGGGGCCGGACAGCAGCGATCTGAGCGGCTGTAATCAGAATCCCAGCACATGGTTTTGGCCCTTAGTCACCAGTTGTCTGCTTGTCCTATCGACATGGCTAATTTGATTGCAGTAGATAGTTGATCTGGTTTTGATACTTTTTCAAAGCAGTCGGCGAAATTGTTGAAGCAAAAACAAAGGGCTTTTGGTTGAGATGATTAGGTATCTGAAGATTAGAGATCCTGCTGAATGTTTCTGAATTGTAAGTTCTGCTTTGCGGGAATAATATTCCACTCTTATTCATTTGTAGTTTAGTAGCTTTATAAAGTTGGTATGATAGTGTATTATTAGCAAAATTTTCAAGTTGATGGAAAGTAATGATATCTGGTGCGCAATTTTTGAAGCATATTTGCAAGTTGAATTTGAGGGTGCTTTTTTTTTTTTTATGAGATTTGAACCTCTGCCGCTAAAACTTGCTTAGAACTAGCATAGTAAAGTACCAAACTAATCGTGTTTGTATCGTTTTTTTAAGTGTGAACCACTTCAGCATAACAAAAAAAATTAAGCAAGTCTCGTGAATGATGAGCTGTAAAGGGAAAGAAACCAGATTGAAATTATAGTTTCCATAACAGGCAGAACTTTGCTTATTTTTACTAATAAATGCTTCTTGTCAATATTTTCCACCATGAAAGCTAGTTTAACCAATGTGAATATGATCAAGTAAAGGCCTCTTGCCAGTTGGACTGATTGCCACAAACAAAATGAAGTATTAATTCTATGTAGACAAGTAAGGTGCTTGTTCCTTTTGCTTTATTTCCTTAGAGGAAGCTTGAAGCTTATGTAATATGTACTGATCAATAGTTAGAACAAGATCCTAGAAATACAAAATGCGTTTTAGACTCATAGGGTAATTCAAGAATTTATATGTCCCGTATGGTTGAAATAACGCATTTTGAGCGAGCTAATGTGCACACTAATTGTCGAGTTCAGTGTTGGTGATGATGTCCACAAAGCATCCGTGAAAGAGGTGCCAATGTGCGGATTTTGTGAAGAAAGTTCATTACGCAGATAGTGAAGGGCTAAGCACGTAGTTGATGCAATCTACGGACGAGCTGACGCAAGTCTCAATAGCTGGATTGAATGTGATGAAATCTCTACGCACGTTAAGCCAAGTTTACACACATAACATAATTGATGCACGTAGAGGATTGAAAAACAAAGCATGTAAAAGAGCTAAAAGTGCAATCTTAGAGACATGAATATCTACGCACGATGAAGGAAGCTACGCATAGATGTGCTACAAGACATGGGCTAACATATCCGTTATGACACTCCTCGGGATTTGAATTTTGAATATTCCTGACATGCTGACGTGGAGAATCAAATGTGTGATCTTGAAATTCGTCAACGCACGTTATGTGATGATTCTAAGTACGCAGAAGAAGAAACCTACGCACGTAGTGATGCCTCTAAGCACATAGAAGCTGATTTCTAAAAGGCATGAAGATATGATATTCAGAGTTGTCACGTAAAGATATTATCAATGCACGCATAACTCTAATGGACTCAAAGCTTACACAAGTAGAGTGTGGGTTGCGCACGTAAATGGTGTGGCGCCAACATTGTACAGAATTTGGATATATCTCACAACTGCTATATTCTTGATTCCAACGGCTACAAACTTCAAAAGAATTATAAATAGACGTCTCCAATACTAGAAGAAGAGAGAAAACCTTGGGCAAACTTTGCTATCTTTATTTCTCTCTAGATCCCTCATTGCTTACTTTACACCCACTCTTAACATTCTTATTTGCTATCATTCTTGGGTTGGGTTGTGCTTCATACTGTGTTTGTGAACACAAATTTATAACAATCAAAGTATTTGATTAAGTGTTGAATATGTTTTCTTGTTGAGCCTTGAAAAACAAAGGTTTGAGGTTTTCCTTGTTTTTTTTCCTTGAAAAAAACAAGAGGTTGTAACGGTTTTCGAGTTGAGCCCTCAAAAATTAGATTGTTTTCTTGTTAAGCCTGTAAAAACAAGAGGTGTAACGGTTTTCCTCCACCCGGAAGTGATGAGATAATGGATTGAAATTCTTTAAGGGTTCTAGAGGAGTGGATGTAGATCAAGGAGAATTGAACCACTATAAATCAGATTTATTTTTTTTACTATAAATCAGATTTATTTTTTCTTCCCTCAACTCATTTACTTTGCCTTGTATTTATATTGTGTTGTGTGAGGATTGAATATTTGCATTTGATTTTTTGATTTAAGTTTAAAAGAACTTGTATAAACTTTGTTGTTTGTTTAGATTTGAAAAATATTTTCAACAAGATTTTAAACTTGCTCAAAATCTAATTCACCATCCTCTTGGATAGCCATATTTGGGATCAACATTGATTTCCCCCTCGAACTATATGAATTATCTCAATAGTTTAAAAAATGTTTCTTAGGTGGAAAATGGAGTTAATTTCATTCATGGTACCTAAACTTTTCCATTTGTTAAAACAAACTCCTGAAACTTCAATTTGTTACCAAAATGTACCTAAACTTTAGTAAGTGTTTCAAAAATAGCCATTAGTCGTGTATGACCATAAAGGCAGACCAAGTGGATTCCAACATTGACAAGTTGGATTCCCGCCCAACAAGCTACAAAATCTCGCAAAAAACAGATGTCAAGTATATTAAATCAATAAAATAGCATAGAAGGACCATTTTCCACATAAATTATGCATTAAAGTTGAAATTAAGACAGAGACAATAAACCACCAAATTGAAGTTGTAACATGAATCCCACCATTGGTTCTCTTTGAGTGAGCAAAAGCATATAATAGGAAGAAAGCAACAAAGTGGTGGGGTTGAACTTGTCGAATTTTGGGAAACAATAACGTTTGACCTGAGACGAAGAGTGGATGGTTGCCATGAGCCCCTATACGGTACAATTTTTTTGCAATTGAAGTTGTTGTTTATTGGTTTTGGGGTTTAAAAATGTTACTTTCTTTAGTTTTTTTTTGGGAATTTATTGCATGGTGTTAGTTGGATTGACATTAATGCAAAAATATTTTATAAATTTTGTCATACATTTAAGGTATGAGATATAAGGGTTTAGTTGTAGATCATCGACAGTTGTTTAAATTTTAAAGAGCATGCTTGACCGAATTAATGTGAAAGTAGAACTAAAATATTCACACTTTATTTTGCAACTGGTAGGTCGAGATATTTCTCGATCCGTTTTCACTTCAATGGCGTGTTGAGATGGTTCGGGTAGCTTGGTGGAGATTGGGTGATGTTTGACTTCTATCATCCTCAAAACTTAACGCTGAACAAGTTTGATAGGTGGATGGTGAGGCTTAATCAACGTTACTATGTTCAATACCACTATAAGCCACCAAGTGATTCCAACAGAAAATTCACTCCATTGGATAAGGACAACGATGTAACCGAAATGTGTCAGAAGGTTGGGTTGTGTCAAGTTATATATGTTTACGCAAAGTCTTGAATTCGGGTTCGCTGTCCGCACATGTTTTCCATCATATTGCAAGGAAATGAATTGTGATGAGGCTTCACAATGTTGAAATTAATCAATTGATTAAGGAAATTGATGGAAGCAAGGCAAGGGAGAACGTTTGCTAATGAGATTAATCATGATGATGATGAAGTGAATGTGTTGGATTGCATGTGATTTAGAGGAAGTGTTGAAAGCTGAATCGAATTCTGATTCTTCTAAAGGCGATAACAATGATGATCCAATTGAGTTTGACAGTATGACAATGATAAATAATCTATTTTTTTAGGTGGGAATGCAATTTGATTCATTTGCTAAATTCAAGCAAGCTATTAGAAATTGGGGAATAAAAAACAGATTCCAGATTTGGTTTCCCCAAAATGAGAAGAGGCGAGTAAGGAGCTAAGTGTAAGAAAGAAGGATCTCCTTTCACTATTTATACATCTTTATTTAGAGGGGGCAATCTCACTGTCAAAATCAAAACGATTGACATTACGCATAATTGTCCTCGAATGTATGATAATTTTCATGTGACAACAAAGTGGTTGGCTGAGAGATATTTCCTTTTCATTTTGTGCTTACCCATCTTGGTCCGTGCAAGGTTTGACACACGCAGTGAAGACTGATTTAGGAATTGAAATTAATAGAATTAAGGCATTGCATGTGAAAGACATTGCTTTAAGTTGGATCGACGACGAGCAATACCAGAGATTATTTGCTTGTAACTCTCAGACATTATGATCCTATATGTGTTGTACTCTTTTGTTTAACAAGCTACTTTATTTTGCTTGTAACTCTGCTCTTATTAATTAAGAAGCTATGATATTTTGCTTGTAACTCTCAAACATGATGCTCCCATATGTGTTTTCAATAGTTACCCTATGTTCATTATCATAATATATCAATATGTCAAATCAAGTCATATATAATCATGATCATAATTTAAACAAAACCACTGCCAAACATTTCCATTCCAATCCAAGTTCAAAATACAACTTCTAATTTTATATATTAGTCTAATGCAAGTTCAAAAGACTGATTTCACATCACATGTCCAAAATACATCTACTTTAGAACTTCAATCTAACTAGCATTTAGCTACAAATTCATTCCTAAACAACTCTACCTACTACAATACCCAAAAACAAAATCATCACAGCAGCTAAAAGTTGACAATTAGTTCCCATTGCGCATATCGCCGACCAATGATGCATCATTAAACTCAGCAACAACATCTCTTGTGCCATTCAATCCAGCCTAATTCCTTCTACCAACAGTCAAAGCTAATGTTAGTTTCCTGTTTATTTCTCTCTCTAATTCAATCTCTTCAAGCAGGGAACTTATGGCATATCCACCTCTGGCATCTGATGGACCATCAATCCACCTAAAATAGTTGCACCTTCCTTCCATATTCTACAAAAACACATTCATAAAATTACATATCTAAATTCAGTTACAAACATTTTTATGCAATTACAACAGGCATTATAGCATACATAAGCTAACTTACAGCTCGACCACATCCATAGAACCTTCTTCCTGGATTACTCGGAGTCCTCCAAGTCCTCGCAGCAGCTTCAATACCACAATAGAAGAGCACAACACTCCTAACAGAACTTGCAACTGAATTTGAGGAGTTTGCACCGAAATATGACATGACATATTGAGATCAAACCCACACCTTCCACAACAAAAAAAACCCACACTAACTACTTCAAACCACAATTTAACTAATTCAAATAAAAATTTCATTAACCTAAATTGAACAATCACAAATTTGTAACCCCAAATCGGTAAAATGAAAAAAATATATTGTTGAAAACTCACCAGAGACGTCCCCGAAGGTCAGAAGGGAATGTTTGACGATGAAAGAGCAGCGTGGTTGGTGGTTCTCCTAGAAGCGAAGCAAGAAGGAGCAGATTAGTGGGGGACCCCAAATCAGTAAAAATTACAAAAAAATATTGTTGAAAATACTCAACAGAGACTTCCTCAAAGGTCAAAGAGGAATGGTCGACAACAAAGGAGTAGCGGTGACCGGTGGTCCTCCTAGAAGCGAATCAAGAAGGAACAACTGAGCGGGGGAGCAGCGACGGGGAGTGAAGCGCTTGGGTGTGGAAGAAAATTGATACCCATTTGAGAAGAGGCTTCTGCTATGGTAAAAAGGATGGCCAGGGTGAGACAACATCCTATTGCTCTGGCCATTTTTTTGTTTTAAACAATCAAGCACTTGCGCCCAAACCTTTTGAACTTATCTGAGTTGTCAATTTTTTGCTCTGTCAACAGCCTCTTTTATTCCAGATCAACAGCGGGCTATTATGTGTCTTCGTACTCATGCTTCAGTGAGCATTTTTGAAACATGTATTGAAGTTCGGGTATGTTTTCATAAAAAATTGAAGCTTCAGGAGTTTGTTCAAATAAATGGGAAAGTTCAGCTACTAATGAAATTAACCCCAATTTTTCAGGTTAAACAATGTATCTGGATTTACATTCTTCCTCTCCCACATAAATCGGTTTACATCCTTTTTTGTTTAAACAAAAATTTAGATCCAACTCCTCTAGAGTCTAGACACAATCTACTCTTCCTCATCCTCCCTTCTCCTTCCTCGTTCCATTGCAAAAACCATTACCTTCGTCGTCGTTCTTCGTCTCAGCCGTCGCCTTTCTTCTTCTTCTTTGCCGCCGCCGTAAAATTTGACATTTAGGTCAGATCTGTTGGTCGTTGTCAAAGACTCCTTCGCCGCCGTCGTTCTTGTTCTTTTCTGCCACGACTCTCTCACTCTCTCTCTCACTCTCTCTCTCATCATCTTCTCTCTCCGCATCTCACTGCTCCTTAAAAATTCATTAAAAAACTTCAGAAAATTACTAAACTAACCAAATATTGAAATTGGTTAAGTTTAGTTGGATTTTTGCACAACTCTAACAAATAAGAATGTTATATAGGTGTCAAGTGATTCTGGCATCGACTCTTTTATTTGTGCCAATTTGGGTGCGGGTGTTGCTATATGAATGACTTA
>CAODLS010754426.1:0-10721 GCA_948243855.1 Flueggea neowawraea
TCAGAACCACTATTCACGGATAATTCATCCAATTAAATATGCACAGAAATAAGAAACAGGATGAAAAATGCCTCATACTATATATATCAAATATAAAGGGGTAAACAATGTGCTTGGGGCTAGGGCTTACACTAACATCAACATCACTATAGCGAACTAAATCAAAGCAAATATGTCTGGGATACCATAAGCCTACATTCTTAGTACCAATCAAATATTTGAAAATTCTTTTGATAGCACTCAAATGAGATTCTTTGGGACATGATTCAAAATGTGCACATAAGCTAACACTAAACAATGATATATGGTTTACTAGCAGTAAGATAAAAGAGAGATCCAATCATACCTTTGTATACCTTTTCATCCACTCCTTTGCCTTGTTCATTATTTGTAAGTTTTGTGGTAGTGTTCATAGGAGTTGGTGAAGACTTGAGACTTTCCATTTCATACTTCTTAAGCATATCATTGATATACTTACTTTTGATTTATGAAAATGCCTTCCTTTATTTGCTTTATTTGCAATCCAAGAAAGTGATTTAGCTCTCCTATCATTCTTATCTCGAACTCCTTTTGCATCAACTTAGAAAACTCATAAGACAATGATTCATTAATAGTACCAAATATTATATCATCAACATAAACATGAACTAATAGTAAATCATCCTTTTTTATGCAAAGTAAATAAGGTATTATCAAATTTACCTCTACTGAAACCATTGTTCAACAAGAATTGACTCAACCTTTCATACCAAGCTCTAGGAGCTTGCCTTAGTCAATATGGACCTTCTTTAACTTGTACACATGGTTTGGATGGTGAGGGTCAACAAATCTAAGAGGTTTTTTCTATATACACTTCTTTCTTAATATATCCATTGAATAAAGCACTCTTCACATCCATTTGGAATAACTTGAAGTTTTTGAAACAAGCATAAGCACATATGATCCTCATAGCCTCCAATCTTGCCACCCGTGCTAAGAATTATTCAAAATATATTCCTTCCTCTTGTAGATATCCTTGATCCATAATCCTTGATTTTTTTGTGACCACTTATCCTTCTTCATTTTCCTTGATTCTAAACACCCATTTGGTTCCTATCACTATGACTCCATCTAGTCTTGGAACTAATTCCCACAATTGATTCCTTTCAAATTGATTTAGCTCCGCTTGCATAGATAAGATCCAATACTCATCTTCTAGAGCATCATCAACCTTCTTTGGTACCATTTGAGATATAAATGCAAAGTTAGTAGTTTGTTGTAGAGCTGATCTAGTGGAAACTTCCTTAGGGGCATCTTCAATAATGAGATCCTTTGGATGTGATTTGGCATATCTCCATTCTATAGGCAAATCTTTATGCTCCACATCCTTGGACTCATCTTGACTTTGCTGAGATGAATCATTTTCTTCATGATTGATGTTGATATCCTTCATTTTGTCTACAATACCTAGGCTGCAATCATCATCATCTACACTTAGCACAAAATGGTTAGTTTCATCAAAAATGATATGAATAGATTCATCAACATTTTCAAGCTTTTTTTTGTAAACTCTAAAAGTCTTGCTAATGGATGAATATCCAAGAAAAATACCCTCATCGAATTTGACATCAAATTTTCCTAAGGTATTTTTTCTATTGTTATGAGCAAAACACTGGCAGCCAAAAGCATGAAAGTAGAAAATATTAGGCTTTTTATTTTTCCACAATTCATAAGGTGTTTTATTGAGTATGGATCGCACATAACCCTTATTAATTATATAGCATGTTGTATTTACAGCCTCATCCCAAAAATACTTTGGAAAATTATTCTCATTTAGCATTGTCCTTGACATTTCTTGCAAATTCCTATTTTTCCTCACAACAAGTCCATTTTGTTAAGGTGTCCTTAGAGCAAAAAAATTGTGCTATATTCCTTGCTCATCACAATATGATTCAAATGGCTCATATAAGAATTGGAATCTAACAAGTCAACCACATACATATTGTTTTGCCTCAAACCAATAAATAAAACATTACCATCAACATCATGAACAATGCATTTATTAGGCTCAAAAACTACTTTGTCATTCCTATTACAAAATAAACTAATGCCAAGAAGATTATGCTTCAATCCATCAATAAGCAACACATTTTCAATAGTTGGATTAGGAGACTTACCAACCTTACCTTCATCTACAAGTTTACCTCTTGCATTATCACCAAAGATAACATAGCCTCCATTTTTTGGAATAAGTTTAAAAAACATTGTTTTATTTTCCGCCATATGGTGATAGTAGCCACTGTCCAAATACCAAACAGTCCTCTTTGCCATTGCTCTCAAACACACCTACAAAGACACATCAATCTTTTAAAATTGGTACCCAAACTTTTTTTGGTCTTTGAAGGTTAGTCTTTACTAAGTTGGGCAAGAATGTTCCTTTTGGAACCCAAATTCTTTTAGTCCCAACATTCCTAGTCAATCTCAATTTACAAGAATAAGCAATATGACCATTATCACCATAAAAAGTGCAAGCATTGTTCAAAACAATAATTTGTTTGACAAAAATGGTTTTGGTACTTTTGCTAGATGAGAAAGTATTGTAGTCTAAGCCATGTTTGGATAAATATTGTCTATGAGAACCCATTTTCTCAAAGTTTTATTTTCCATTTGTTAGCTTAAATGCAATGTTAGAGAATTTTTCAACTTCATTTTTCAAAGGAGATTTTTCATCAATCAAAGCATTTTTCTCTTTCTCTAACACCTTCACTTTCTCTTCAAGCTTGGCAAAATTCTTTTCCAAAGAAACATACCTAGCACCTAGTTTTTCAAATTCTTCACTCAAGTCATCAAAAAGCATCATGCAATTCATCAAATGTATAAGAATCGCTTACCTCATTGTCACTTTCTTCATTGTCTTCATTTTCAATGGCCATTAGACATAAATTAGCCATTTCCTCAACTTCCTCTTCTTCCTCCGAGCTAGTCTCATCGCTATCACTCCAAGTAGCCTTCATTGTATTTCCCTTTTTCTTCTTAGAGTATTTGGGGTACTTCTTGGCAAGAGGAAAATCTTGCTTCACATGACCCGATTTGTTACACTTGCAACAAATTAGAGAGTTCTCCTTCTTGAAATCCTTTTTGATCTCTTTCTTGGGTTCCTCCTTTGATACTTGATCCTTGCTCTTTCTCCAAGGCTTGTTCTTTCTCATGAACCTCTTGAACCTTCTAGCATACATAGTTATTTCCTCATCTTAACTACCTTCATTCTCCTCATCGGTTTCATAAACAATTTTGGATTTTAGAGCCATTCCTTTTCTTCTATCATTCTTTGATCTTTCTTCTTCATCTTTGTGTGAACCCATCTCATGAGTAAATAGTGGTCCAAGCATGTCACGACCCATTTTTGGACCATGACTGGAGTAAGAGGCGAACCGTCTATGAGAGTCTGGTCCATCTCGCACAAGCCTCAGAGAGCAGAACTAAAACTAATTTATTTTTAAAACAATGCTAAAACCAAATTTTAAGTTATTAATAAAATAGAAAACCAAATATCTTTAAAACATAAGTTTTCATAAAAATAAAATTATTATCAAATTAGAAATCATATTTAAATACCAAATACAGAGTCAAACACCCACAAGTATACCGGTGTGGAGCAACTAACAAAATAAACAATTGGGCCCGTACAAAAGGGCATTGACTGTAACCCCAGAGTGTCTCACCAAGTATTGAATGCCGACAGGCCGCAATCAACCAAAATGACCTAAAATAGGAGTAAAGAGAATAGACAAAAAAGAAAGGAGTAGGAATCCTTAGTGAGGAAATGGCACTCTAGATCGCCACATATGTGCCTCACAAAGACAGTTTGAAAATGTTAGAAAACCTCGCATGCAGATATAAGTGTATATACATAGACACGCTAGATATAGTATAATAGTTTCCAAATTTATTTCGAAATTATTCCCAATCAAAGAAAACAACAGTCAGACATATAAGCTAAATAACTGTCTTAGACAAAATATTTAGTTTTCGAAGTATGAAATAGCCAAAATATTTTCTTTCAAAATATTTACCAAAAATTCATATTTTATTTTCCCAAAATATTTATGAAGAATAAATCCAAAATATTTTAGAGGGAAATATCAAAGTATTTTCAGAGAGAATTATCAAAATCGAAAACATTATCATAGTCAAAATTCATGCAATGTAGATATTGTACCAAATGATAAACAGAGCTGATAATCACTGATCATACACCTATACTATATTATAACTGCGTTGACTGGATCAGATCAAAACAAACTAGCAACCTTAAGAGTCCAATGGTACCCAACTCAAAAGGCCAAACATCTGACAACCTTAGGGGCACTAAATAGCTCTTTGTCCACCCTAAAAGTCTAAAGGTTGTAACTGAACATATACTGGCCTAGGCACATCTACGAGCATTGTAGTCACTGTCAGCTAGATATACCTCATCAGACTATAGAACAATACACTATGGGAAAATGAGCAATAACACAGGATCACCAAAATTGTGTACCCAAACAAAACATATTGTGTCAAAACAATCTGCCATGGGACTAGTATTAAGATCCAAAATATGGATCATATGGACTCCGCCACTAGAAACATACATGCACCTTCGCCAGTAGAAATATATGTGGACCTCCGCCAGTGGAAATATAAGTGGACCTCTGCCATAAAAATACATAGCCACTTGTGTTAGCCAGACACACGGGTCACCACCTACTCTGGTAATTGAGTGTTACCACCTACCCTGATAACTGAGCTTTCACATTGGTATACCAAAGGTTACGTTTACCTCCATAACAAAGGTGTCCCATATCGAAATATCTTACCGAAAACGTATGCAAGTATTTATTTTTAAAAATATCCAAACAGACAACATGCGAACATACATTTTGCTCCAAAAAAAATATCAAACTTTCAACCAAAACGTTTATTTAGCAAAAATATCTCAAAATACTAAACAGAGTATTTTAATCCGAAAATACATTTATTCTAAAAAACAAACACATGTTTCAGAAAATATTATTAAATCCAGACATAAAAATTTCTAAATAAATAATATCTTAAAATTCAAAACAGAGGGTTTATTACCGAAACCATAATAAATATTAAAATATAATATTTATTTCAGAAACCATCAAAAGTCCAAACAAAATATTTATTACAAAAACGTAATAAATTTCAAAGCAGAGTTTCCATGTAAGTAAATTTTAGGATTTTCAATCATTTTGTAATTCCGGTTTACATGCAAAGGTTTAGACACAACAAAAACAATATATGTTTAGGAAACACAACCCATATGCAATTTCACTCACATGAAAATCCAAGCTAAATGGCCTAGTCGCAAACCACTGGTTGCTAGCTAACCTCGCTGACCGAAAAACGAAGCTAAAACAATTATCAAACAGAATCAAAGGCATGATGTTGGTACTGTGGCGGTACCAAAATGCATGTAATGCAAATGCTGACATAGATTCAAAGAAACCTATTTCGAATGAAAATCCAACACTCTTGCCTCGAAAATCAAACATCTCGTAACATTACAGTTTGGTCCCCGACCTATGTAAAATTACGTTTTAGTCCACAAACTTTCCAAAAATATTAAACAGTCCTCAAAGTGTTCTACTAGTTTTTTAAATAGTCAAAATCTCCAAATAAGCCCCCAAACTCTTAGAAATTGCCAAAATACAAAAAATCACATTTTGGTCCCTCAGAACCATCGGCTGACTCGAGTTAGCCAAAAGCTTACTTGAGTAACACCTGGTCTGGCTTACTTGAGTAAATCACTTACCCAGATTGCCCAAATCGACGAATAACTCTATTCAACTAATAAAAATACTCTCAAACACCTATATTGCCTTTATTCAACCTCTTGAACACAAATCTACAATTTGTTTCATCAAAACAACTCAAAATCATCAAGTCTCCTCACAAATTCGGCCAAACCCTAACCCATTCAAAGAACTCATCAAATCTTCTGAACCCAAGCTCAAACTATGCTCCTATAGCCTTAATCCATCAAGATATAACAATATTTATCCTCTTTCTCCATAGATTTAAGCTCAAACCGAAATCCAAAACAAAAAATCAAAAACATTCTTCAAAGAACCAACCCAACTAAGTGCACAAATAAAGAAAACAGAGTGCTAAAAGTGAAATCTTACCTCTAATAACATTTGGAAACCAAGGAGAAACAATGGGATAGAAAATGGGATGAATTTAGAGGCGAGAGAAGTGAAAATGAGGTGAGAGAGCCAAGAGGGTCGGGTAGGGGGTATATATAGACCCCTGCCGAAAACGACGTTGATTCAGCGAATTAACATTGCTCGCTCGAGTGATAAACTCCTCTTACTCGAGTAGGATTTTCTTAGAAATTCATCTGGAAGATCGGCTTACTGGAGTGATGACATTGCTTACTTGAGTAACCCATAGCCCATCTCACTCTAGTAACACAAAACTTCTTACTCGAGTAATACCCTCTGTTTACTCGAGTAACTCCCTTCCAAAATTATTAACCATCCACTCAACACTCCAATCGTTCAAGATCAAACCGAGATCAAATAAACACCAAAAATTTTGACAAATTGACATCATCAACTTCTTCAAGCATCAATTTCTAGGATCAAAATTGAACAAAAAAAACAGGACTGATCAAAATACTACAGAAGACAGGTCAGAAATGGATGGGGTATTACAAAGCAATTATTCCAAAGCTAGAGTGTTGAGGTTCTTTGCTTCCAAGATAGCATCTTTCTTTGAAGCCCAAGATTTTTGCAAGGCTCTCAAAATTTTTCTTACAAGCTTTGAATTTGAGTAGGATTTTCCAAGTTCTTTCAATCCATTTAGGATGTCATTAAATCTATCAAAAATTTCTTGTATGCCTTCTCCTTCTTTCATCTTGAATAACTCATACTTGTAAACAAGGAGTGACACTTTATTTTCTTTAACTTTCAAAGTGTCTTCATATGTGATCTCTAAAGTCTTCTAAATCTCATGTGCAGTTAAGCATTGTTGGACCTTGTTAAATTGGATTTTGCTTAGAGCACAAAATAGGATGTGCATTACCTTGTTGTTGTAACACACCATTTTCTTATCATAATATGTCCACTCTACATTTGGCTTAAGAGATTCCACTCCATCTACTGTCTTCTTTGGAACATACGGACTAGTGTCTATTGCCCCCCAAACTTTCTCAGCTTCACACTTAAGAAAAACCATCATTCTTGTCTTCCAATAAACATTTTCACTAACATCAAAGAAAGGAGTTCTATTAATGGACAAACCTTCATATCTAGACATATCTCCCAAGGATGTCATTTTGGATCTTTAAACTCAAGGTAATTAAACCTTAAATTTTGAGCACTTAGCTCTGATACCAAATGTAAGCCCAATATGGCAATCCAATAGGAGGGTGAATTGGATTTCTTGTTAAAAAGTTAAAACCTTTAAAAATCTTTTTCTATATTTTGCAAATCAAAAAAGTAGCGCTATCCAAAAAACAACCACAAAAATTGAAAGTAAATAGATGAAGGGATAGAGAAGCAAAGCCTTAATTTATAGTGGTTTAGTTCTCCTTGACCTACGTCCACTTCTCTAGCTCAGAGTTTTCAACCACTAAGCACCTCCTCACTTACAGGTGGAGGAAACCATCACACCTCTTGTTTTGTAGGTTCACAAGTGACCTTTACACCTTGTTTTTAGTTGTCCTAAACAAGAAAACCAATACCTCTCTTATTTTTCAAGGAACCAAACAAGACAAACCTATACTACCCTTCAAGCTTCAACCAAATCTTGATTACAAGTGGATTCCCATATTTGAAAACTCAATTTCACACCAACTCAGTAAGCAAATAGCGAATCAATGCTTACTTGGTACAAGAAAATGTAGAACTGTTAGAATTGTGCCCTAGTCCAATCACTAATGTGCATTGTCATTCAATTATTTAGTAAAGAGGCATTTCATTTCTATGAAATATTGTTTTATGAAGATAAAACTCCATGAATAGAAACTCTTGTTGAGAGCATTTGAGTGCTTGCACACTACATAATCAATAAGTTAAATGTGTGAAACTGTAGAGAGAGTTCGCGAATAGAAACTCTTCACACCATAATTTCTGATTTTCTCTAGGTTCTAAAGATCCTTCAAGGGGTTAAAATGTAAAGTTTTAACTTGTTACTTTTGGTGAAAACAAGGAGACGATTGTGCCAAGCGATTAGAGGTAACCATTCGTACACGTTTTGTTTATTAGCATGTTTTCGTTTTTGCCAATTTTTGTTTACATTCTATTGTTCTTTGGATATGTTCTACGTGTTTGTTACTTGTTTCCGCTGCCATATATGATATGTTCACACGTAGAGTTCCCAACAGTGAGTCCCATGCCACAATACTTTTATTTTGTGAGGATGTAGCCCTTTCTTTAATTCTTTCTTTGCTTGAGGACAAGAAAAATCCTAAGTGTGGGGTAATTTGATGAACGTTCAATTATACATATTTGTATTGATGAATTCCTATCATTTTAGTTATAATTGAGATGTTTTCATAGGTTCTGGTGTTTTATTAGTTCATATTTTATTTTTCAAGTCATGTGATGGTGTCTTCATAGAATTGAATGAAAGCAAACCAAAACAGAGATTAAACGATAACTTTCAAGGTTTTGAACACAAGACACGGTCTGGGACCATAAGACACGGCGGTGTAATACCGTGTCCTATTTGTCTTGGTTAAATGCACCTCCAGGAACAAAGACACGGCCATGTAATATCATGTTTTGCACGTGTCTTATTCGCCAGAGTTAAGTGCACATTCACAAAGCAAGACACGACCTTAGAGCCCAAGACACGCTCGTGTCTTATGAGATTTTTCTGTGTCTTACCAGTTTCAGAGCCAAACACATCAAAGAGGTGAAACGATGAAGTTTTAAAGCAAGACACGGTTTGGGAACCAAAGACATTGCCGTGTAATTTCTGTATCGGGTCGTGTCTTGCCAGAACACACCATTTTAGCCTATTTATGCTTTGGATGAATCCTAATCAAAGAAAGCTATCATTGACACACAAAAATAGAGTTCTAACGAGGGAAAGAGCTGGGTTTCAAGGGGTGAACATCCTTGGAGTGGATCAACATCAAAATCGAGTGGATTTCTTGAAGATTGAAGGATTCTCAATGGGTTCTTTCATTCTCTCTTATTTTCATTTCATTTTTGTTTTTGTCTCTAATGATATTATGAGCTAAATTAATATGCATCCAGATGTGATGAACCCTAGGACGAATTTGTGATTGGGTTTTGTTATTTTGTTGCTTTGTTCATGAATTGAGACTCATCTATGATATAATATTGCGTTGTTGGATTGATTCTATCGGTGTTTTGATTTGGCAATTGATTGCATGCATAGGAATCGAGAGATTTATACTGTGTTTTGAATTGCTCATAGGTGAGAGGAGTTGCATGCAAACCTAGAGATAGGTCGACGTAAATCTTCCGGATTAAGGTCAAACTTAATATGGGAATTCATAAACCAGTGTTAATGCAACGCGGGGGTATTAATTAGGAAAATATTTCAGTTAATCAACTTAACGTTAGATGTTAACTGACTCGAGAGAGAGGTTAATGTATGTTAGGAATTCCTACGGTCCAATTGTATGAACAAGTGATTTAGTGATGAGGTCGGTTTTGCTTAGGTAGTCCTAGGAGGATTCAACATATGGATGCTATTGTTACCCTTGATTGCCGAGTTCCTAAAGTCTCTTTGTGATGTTGTATTGTGTGTTGGCATGTCTCCATTTCTTTTAGCGTTTATTGAAACCCATTTAGTTTGTAGGCTAGATAATAGAGAGAGTCATTACTAGTACTCTTAGTCTCTGTGGGATATAGCACTCGATACTCAGGTCCACATACTACAATTGATAAGTGTGCTTGCCTGCCTACCAATCATCTCTCTTTCCAGAGGATCAACTCCAGGTGTTTCAGTCTAAGTTTACTCCTCGTCTGTAGGAATCTGATTTCTTTGCTTCTCAAACTCAACCTTAGTTGTCTGTTCTTCAACAACCTCTTCAGTCTCTTATTCATTTCTTGGTTCCTCAACTGGAACTTCTTCTACTGTAATCAGTTCAACCTCTTTATTAATTTCCTCCACAGATTGTGCTTCTTTTGCAACTAATGGTTCATTCATGACCCTTTCAGCCATATTCTCAATGATTTTTGTAGCAGCACTTTCAATAATTTCTTGAATGAACTCATGAATCTGAGGAGATATCATAGGTTCATTTTCAACTAGCACATCAGGTGCTGCCTCACCTTCCTCATATGTTGACATTTCTCCCTCTTCAACGATGGGTTCATTTAAATCAACAGTCTCATAAGCTCGTTAATTATCATCACCATCAGCAACAACAACATTTGCACCATGATCATCACCATTATTGCCACCACATTCATCATCTGATGTGGATGTGGATGTTGGAATTCGCGGCTAAAATATGACATTCATATACATACATGGCAGCGGATAAAACAAAATTTTAATGCCTTGAATTCCCCCAAGAACCCATGCATATCAACATATATAATTAAGGTTGGAAGATTTACCTTTCACCAAGGCACGATCGATCGGATGTATGAAAATGTTGGTGTAGCTCGTTGCACCAAAACCCGAATCACCTTTGAGGAATCACGTTGCTTTTGCGCGAACGTGGCTACAGGTATCCACACGAA
>CAODLS010754720.1:0-12396 GCA_948243855.1 Flueggea neowawraea
GGCCTTTCCTTCTCTTTACTAATCTTCACATCATTAGAAACAAACCCTAACCCTTCCTTATCAGTCCTCTTATGATACTGCTTAACCTTAACATCTTCTTTCGCATTTCTCCCAATCCCTCTCCCTTCATACCAACCATACCCAGCAAGCAACGCTGCTCCGTAACCCTCTACCGGGACCTCCTCAAAGTCCTCCAAACCCGGTTCCTCCGGCAACCGTTGAAGGTCGTGCTTCAATTTATCCAACAAAACATCCTCGGTCCTCGGCTTATGCCCCTCCTCGTCCTTGCTCCCGGAGGTGTTCTCGCGGAGATTCAGTCCGTAGGAAATCTTGTCGCTGCCGCCATCTGCGGAAGACAGAGTGGAGACCTCGAAGCGGATTTCGGAGTCGGCGGTGGGATCGGATTGGAGGGGAAGGTCGAGATTCTTCATTCGCTTGATGGGTCGCCACTCGTTTTCTCTGGGAGGGATTATACGGGTCGGATTGGTTCGGTTGGAATCGAGAGGGGTTTTAGAGGAATCGAATTCGGTGACGTAGTGTCTGGCCTGGTTTGATTTACCATCGTCGTCATGCTGCTGCTGCTGGGTCTGAGAGGGTTTTGGCTTCGATTTAGAAGGGATTGAGAAGGAAAGTTTCATGATTTCTTCTTCTGCTTTGCTCTTCTCCTCACCAGTCTTTCCCTTCTTTTATTTTGCTTCCTGTGAATTGGGCAAGTTGTTCTTGTAAAATTGCTGGGATTTCGACTACCTCAGTATATTGTGAGCCGGTTTTTATTAATGAAGGGCCAAACCCATCAAATTGACCCTCAAACTTTCAAATAAAATTCTATTAAGTCCCCACATTAATGTTTCACCTATTGAGCCCCTAAACTTTCGAAAACTTGTCAAATAAACCCACAATTGACAGTCGATTGGAGTGTGATATGAAATCTCCCTGAAAGGAGAATGAGAGTTCAAAAAGAGGGGTGAGGTGGAATATTTATGAGGATGATTTAGCAAGCCAGAACCTAAAATCATATATTCAATAAGTTTTTTAAATAGTTTAATCGGTATTTAATCTGTTTTTATTAGTATTCAAGTGGTTTTTAATCCGTAATAAGGGTGAGTATTGATCAGTTTCGTCGAATTAGTGAGGATTTTCCAGACCAAATTGACATGGTCGGTTTTTATAAGAGATCCTATATATTTCACTATGCAAACTACATGCTTGTTAAAATATATATGTTACCACTTGTTTTGTCTTTAAACTGATTTCCGGTTTCAACTTATTTATTTAGTTTGTTTATTGAGAAAAACAACATGTTAATTAATTAAGCTCTTGTCAAACAGACAAACACCTTATGGGGCTATTGTTTAGATTGGTGTATGAAGTATGGCTTTACTTTCTTTTCTTTTCTTTTTTTTCTTATCTGTGGTTCAGATTGTGTTGTATGAATAATTCTTTGAGGAATGGTGTTTCAATAGATTTAATTGCTGGTAATTTAAATATGAAAATGTTGTGTTTCAATATATTGGTCTGACGTATTTCATGAAAATGTTCTTGATTTTGTTTGTTGAAATTAGAGAGAGATGAGATTATGGTTTTTTTTTCATAATTAACCCACCAAACAGAACATATTTTACAAATAACCTTTTTGAAACTTTAATTAAATATGCTCATAATTTGGCGAAATATTTTTGAAACTAGCCACCTAAAACATGGATTTAATAAATCTGCTAAAAATTTGAATTTGCCAATTGTTGCTAAAAATTCGGATTTGCCAATTGTTACAATCGGATTTAAAGGAATCACATTTATTAAGATATTATTTTGATTTCTTAATCCCAAAATCATGGGAGATTAAAACCGATGATAATCAAATGGAGAAAATCCAAATAAATACATATCATCAGGTTCAAAACATATCAAAAAAATAAAAACAAGAAGCATAACATTTAGAATTGATGAATACATTCTTATTGAAACTTAATTGAAACTCGGCAAAATCTTTATCATGTCATATATTATTGGAAAAATAATTATCGGTTAGAGTAAATAATTAGGTTAACAAATAAGTATCAACGCATTAAAAAATCCAAAAAAGATAATATTCGCAATTAGTAGAATAAATTATTACTGAAACTCAATTGAAACTTGTTAGAAACTTTGCTATGTCATGTAAATGCATCATCATACTGTAGACGTTTATAGACGTTTTATACTTTGAAACTTCTTTGAAACTAGATTGAAATTATCATTGTTTATAATGGGTTGTAAATTATAATATTTTTTTATAGATTGAAACTTCTTTGAAACTAGATTAAAACTATATTGGATGTTTAAATAAAATTATGTGTATGAAATAAAAAAGAGAAGTATAACATTTAGAAATGATGAATATATTCTTATTGAAACTCGACAGAAACTTTCCCATGTCATATATTATTCGAAAAATAATTACCGGTTAGAGTAAATAATTAGATTAACAAATACGTATAAACACATTAAAAATTTTGAAAAAGCATAATATTCACAATTGTTAGAATAAATTCTTATCGAAACTCGACATAAACTTTGTTATGTCAATTAAATACATTATCATTCTGTAAAAATAATTACTAATAGTTTCATGGACATTTTATACTTTAAAACTTCTTTAAAACTAGATAAAAATTATCATTGTTCATATTGGGTTGTAAATTGTAATGCGACTGTTAAATTTCAGCAACAAAACTTATGCATATCTGAAAAAATTAGATATTAATACCCAATAAAAATGAAAGAGATAGAAACACAAATACACTATCTAAAAATTAGGAAACAAACCTATGTTTACTATTTAAATATAAATGTGACAATAACATTTATCTAAGTGTACAAAATTAAAATTTTAAAATCTGTAATTGCATTATCAAAAGTTAGATAGACATTTTTAACCAATGTTTCAAAAGGTGGCTATTTTGTACAATTTCCTCTATATGATTTGCACCGATGGTGATGGTGTTTTATGATGGTTGGGTTGGGTTTGCGAGATGAGATGATGGTTGGGTCAGTTTTAGTTTGGGTTAGGTTGGGTAAATGGTTTGCTTGTTGGTTTGAGTCGAATAAAACATATATTATCTATAATTATTTAACCATAGTGTTCCTCTTTTAAGTCTCACATTGTACTGTCCAATTGATTTTGGCCTAATATATAATTTATCCCCCAAACTTGCACATTTTCTGTTTTTGTTATCTCAAATTTTTTGAGCCGTTCAACTTATTCCCTAAATTTGTTTAAATTATCTGAACCACCCCAGAACTTGTTTTAACTAGACAATTTATCAATTTTTTTCAATTCATCACAAGATTGTCCTCTATTCTTTATTGATTTTTTAAGTTCGAGAGTGATAATTGGAGGGTGGTGAATGAGAGGACTTTGCAATTCAACCAAATTGAAAAACTTCTTAGTTGATATAATTTTAACAAATTAAGAAAGTAAGTTGAATGTTTAAAAAATTTGAGGTGATAAGAAAAAACATGCAAATTTGGGGTAAGTTACGTATTAGTCCACTGATTTTTTTGAAGGCCATTACTCTCTTTTGTTCTCACGTATGATTTATGGTCATGTCGTAGAACTTGTGTCATTTTCTTAAAAACTATGCACAGAATCATGCAGTAATACATTTCTACTCATCAAAAATGCAATAATACGCATGACGAAACTTTTTTTTTTGGTTTTGCAGCGTGATGTCAATTTTAACTCTTACCAACCAGACAACAACATATGTTTTTTTCAAATATTCTGTTGATTTTCATATACTCTGTTTTTTCATATAGTCTTTTGATTTTCATATACTCTGTTGATTTTGACTTGCAAATCCTTAACCTATTTAAATTCCTTTTTGATAAATTATTTTATTTATTTTTATCAAGAATCAAGTGTACGATTTTTTAGTATTAGCGAGTAGTTAATTTCATATGCTTTTTTATTACTTTTAAAGAATTACAAGTTTTTTATTATTTTTTTCCTAAATGGAGCAAATTTAGGATAATCTGGTAGATAAGAACTGGATAAACGAAGCTTGGTGAGGTTTTCCATGGAGACAAGCCAACTTGGCATTTCAATGACTTGTTGCCGGTTTGCGAACCGTCGATTTCTGTTCCTGGAACCATAGAACCAGAACCAAACTGTCTAGGGATGGTTATGGAAGATTTGGTTTCGATTTCGGTCCAGTTTAGATTTATAACGGTTCGACCGGCTGTTTTGGTTCTGAGTCGGTCTGGTTTGAATCTTTTTTTTTTAATTTTTTAACTAATGTTAAAACTGAGGTTAAGAAGATTAAACCGCTGATTTTGATTAAAAATGATGGCCTAAAAGAGTTAAAGCCGCTGATTTAGGAGGTTAACATATGATTTTAGAAGGTTAAACCACTATTTTTTGTTAAAATACTGGTTTTAGAAGGTTTTAAACCACTAATTTGGATTAAAACTATTAGTTTATAAGAATTGAACCATCGATTTAACCGGTTTGGAGCCAACAGTTTCACGGTTCTCAACACCCTTGAACTGGAACCAAACCGTGAACCAACGATTTTTACTATGCGGTTCACGATTTAGGTTCGGTTGCAATTTTGTCTGATTTTGACCTGTTCGGTTCCAGTCCAGTTTACTGGTTCCGGTTCAATTTTTACACCTCTATTTCAATCAGCTGACCCCTTAAATGAACCTCTTCAAGCGAACATGGAGGAGAAAATGTTTCCATTTCAGTGAAAAGCGCGAGCTCAAGAAATCGTTCTTCTTCTTCTTGAATGTATGTTTCCTCTGCTGCCATTGACAGAGACAAGGTTTGTCATCTTCAAGATTGCTGCAAAGAGCTCAGTAGCATGATCATCTGAGACACGCCAAGCCTTAAGCTCTCGAAGCTGAGTTAATTCATTCAATTCTTCGGCAATGCCACCACCAGCGTATACACCGCATAAAGTTCGAAGATTTTTCATTGTTCCAATCTTTCTAGGCACTCTAATTTCGAAATTATCTACCCATGTAGACATAATAAGGTGCCTTAATTGTTGAATGTCAAAACCTTCGACTGGTAGTTATGGAAGACTGCAATGGATCATAATCAAAGTTTGAAAGTTTTGAAGCTTCCCTAAAGTCCGTGGAAGCTCTTGTAGATGGGACTCAAACAAGCATAAATGCTTGAGATGAATTAAATCTTCGATTTCATCAGGTTAGCACTCTAAATGACCATCCAAAGACAACACTGTCAAAGTTTTCAGTCTGCAAATAATTCCCAAGTAAACTCGATACAGTCGACCCTCAGGACAATGTATAAAATTTTGGTACCGAGCAGCTTGGACAAATAGAGATTTGATCTGAAGACTGCTCAGGTTCGGAGAGAGTGTGTCCCTTCCGTCGTCTAAGATACATAAACGGAGGCCAATGGGGATCTTTAGCTGCAAAATTTTTCATATCAACTGTGTCAACGCATAATTGACGACACAAAGAAGGGACTTCTATATATCCAGCATCTATTGGATGTTGCTTCAGCATTCCTAAACTGATTAGTTCATCAATAACACGAGCTGCTATATCCTCCAACATATTGCCAGAATCATATTGTATGATCAGATCTTCGGCTACCAAAAGCCGAACAAGCATGACCATATTTTTTGGTAACAAAACAGTAATCTAAGCAGGATTTAAGGTTGTCGCCAAGGCTGAGATAGGTCGAAGTGAAGGTTACTAAAGAGTTCTCACATTCGATGCCAGCCTTTGGAGTTGAAGCAGACGAGCCGATTCCAGTTTCCTCCATTGACATAGTTGGAACAGCATGATCATGTTGAGATTTTCTTCTAAGCATATCCGCTATAAATAAATCCAACTCATGCGTTTTACGGATGAAGTAAGGCATCCTGTGAACTTCCAAACAAGAACTACCTTATCCAGCAGAAAACATAACTGTTTTTTTCCCCTTCAGAGTAGTGTATGAGATCTTTATTGAAGTAATGGAGGAACCAAACAAGACAATACTGTTTTTCTTTTTCCTTCACAATAGTGTATTAGATCCTTATTGAAGTAATGGAGGAACCAAACAAGTCAACACCACATTGAGGTAATTGTCCTAGGCACATATTGAGGGTGTTTAGTTTTGATAAATTGAGTAGTAAATAAGGGAAGCAAATTATAAATTGACAGATTACATTGTGAAAAAATAAGTTGACACATCTTTTGAGAATCACAATATGTTAAAATATGCAATATGCTATCAACCAAATACCCCCATTTTTAATTTCTTTGTGGTAAGTGATAAGTTGACTTCAAATTTTTTTTTTTTAATTAGCACCTAGTCTTTAGTTAACATCCATGCCGACTTGATTAAAATACTGTGAGAATAAACCAGATATTACAGAAAACAAAATAAAAGAAAATGATGTTAAAGAGATAAAAGTGATGCTTATTTCTTATATTAGTGCAATTCTTTTTGCCCAATTTGTCAATTTTAAATTTGAAGTTAAACTGAAAATTCAAGTAACGTTTAGTCGAACATCATAATCTTTACAATATAATTATTTCTTTTTTTCCCCTGTTCTTGTTTGATGAGATTAGACAGACATCATAAACTCCAGCAGATTTGATGATGTTATTGCAGAAGAGAAACAATATCATAAATCAAAATTTTGCAATTAGACATGCCAATTATAGCATAAATTCTTGGAAGAAAATATCAAAGAAAATTCTATGATGTCAAATAGATAGAGAAAAGCGATGGAACCTCGCACAACGACATCATCATAGAATGAACCTTCGATTTATTATTGGTAATGCTGAGAAACTTCTGATGCAAGCTTGTCCATAAATTGGTATTTCTTGTCGAATCCCCACCCTGGGTTGCTCTGCAATGCAAAAGTTGAAAAAGAGGTAAAAACTATTAGGTTCTAATAACTGACTAGCATAAAAAAACTTTTAAGAATAACTGAAAGTATGTTTTCCATTTCACTAGACAGCCTAAGGTTATATTTTACAGCAGGCAATTACCAATGGGTTTGTAACTCATTGGTATTGAAGGCGACTCTAGCACTTAAGGGTTGGAAGTTTAATTCTCATTGGGAGCAAATAAAATCACTTGTCAAACTAAAATAATAGCAGGCATTGATGCATCAAAGGAAAATGAAAAACGAGTAAATTCAGAAATTATCACGAAACTATCCCATTCACCGTTAAAGCTCTGTTATAATCAAGCGAACCAATAACTTCATCATCAAACAGCATGGGACTTCAAATTTCTATCAATCATTCCTGAACAATTAATAAGGATACCAAGGAAAACTGAACCAATAAGAAAATCTTATTCAGATTCGATTACTGCATCCACTTTATCCTCACAACATCAATCTGACCACGCAAATGAATCATGATTTTCGTGTTTCTTAAAACTGAACACCAAACAATGGTTTATAGAAGGGATCTATTTGCAGAAAGAATATGCTCAAAAGGACTATGATACTGTCTGCAGTATGAGCAATTTAAGACTAAACTCTCACAAATTTCGTGGAACCTTTTGACCCTTCCCATTGCATACCAAACTATATGTAGTAGCTCAGAAATTATAAGTGTGCAGCACTTCTTAATTTTGCGCTAGTTGGCTAAACTGCAAATTCCTACAACAACCAAACCCAACCAAAAAGACTGGGACATAACTAACTCCCAATTTTGTTACATACAAGAAAACAATTGAGATATATCTGCAGGAAATCAACTCAACATGATATTCAAAGATATCCAAACACCAACCTGAAGAGAAAGCACTGCACGATTAGCAAATTGCTTTACAGAAGCAGGCGCTCTAGAAGGAACAGTTTTTGCAACTCTTTCCAACTCCTCTTGTTGTGTCTTTGCTGATACCTCGCTGGTCCACTGTAGTACTCAACTAATTCATTAACTAATGGAACATTCTTCATTGTTGCTTCAAAGGCTTCCTGGTAAAAGCGAAAAAAGAGGAGAGGAAAACTAAGCGATCAAATTAGGAGATATAACATTTAGGAACACCGAACTTCCTTTCCTTCAGATGCTGTGCATCCTCCGACAGAGAGATTTACTAATGTCACACATGCACAAAATTAAAATAAAATAAAAGACATGCAATTGATAATCTCCAGGATCATTTGAGCTTAAAACAATACCGGTAAAAATCATGGTAACAGCCACAGATAATGAGAGACAATAAGACCTTTTCTTTTTAAAAATATAAAACAATTTGAAAGAGTACGGAAACTTAATTACCATTATATCAACATAGATAACCGGTGAACTTTTCTTTTCAAATACAAAGAGAAAATGAAAAGAAACAATATTTTGTATTTAGATAGAAATGAGAAGTAAATAACACTAGAAATTACCTCCCACTCTTCTTGACTCTGAAATCCTTCATAAGCCATCAAGAATGGCTTCAACTTCTCCAATATGTCCCTAATAGGCATAGGCTCTTTCTCATCAAGTTCTGGGTTTTTATCAAACTCCCCCATCAAATACTCTTCCTCAAATTCAATCTATAATCCAACAACGAACAACTATCATGTCAACAATTCCATTTCCAATAAATCACCAAAATCACAAACATAATCATCAGCATCACAAACCAAATTAGCAAACAATCGCAACAACGGTAAACAAAACTTATAAACGAACAACAAAACCCATTACCTTGAAGTTGGTATCCAAGGCATCCAAATAGGCATCGTGCAAAGGTGAAGGAAGCAATCTTCCACTCATCTCCTCGAACCCTTCAACCAACTTATTCATATTCTCAGCACCAAGTCTCTGCGCAAGCTTCTCTCCATCCGCATTATCCCCAAGATAAAGCCCTCCATACTCTTCCTCCGCGTCATCTTCCTGTTCTCTCCTCCGCTGCCTATCCCCTCTTCCTCAAACCGCCCACCTTCCTCCACCTCTCCCTCTACCTCTCTCCATACTTCCGCCGCCATCATCGATCAAACCTTTAGCCAGCACTCTCATTGCATGCGCCACTGCTTCCTCCCTGCTCATTTTCGGCTGCAGTGCCTCTCTACTTTTGTCACCGGTAACCACCGCCGCCGTTTGGGGTTTTGGCCTCGCCCGTATATGCCGGTTCTCAACTTGTGGACCCGGTCGGATCGGCTCAACAGGTTTTCCAACTCTACCCCTTCCGGCACCTGATGACGCAGAGTATATATTCTCCGGAAGCTTTGACTCCTCCGGCGGATCTACCTGAGTCCTTGGCGGTGGCGCCGCAGCATCGGAATCCATTTCCGGATGTCGAATTGGAGCCGATTGGGTGGCGCCTCGGCCCCGTCCGATTCCATGTTGATCATTCTTCACTGAAGAAATGAACGAAGAGAATGACGGAAGAGTAGTGTTAGTCGTAAGACCCCTTCCTCGACCATGACCCTGCCCGGGGTAATCCGTTTCAGGTCCCGAATAACAGGGTCGGCCATTCCGGGTGCTCTAGGAGTAAAATCGAAGAGACTAGCGGCGTGAGAAGATGGCCCACCACGACCCCGCCCGGCGTGCTGAGTTTCGGGTGCCTTGGGTTTTGAATCATTAGGTTCGGTCTTCCGGGTGCTTTAGGAGTGAAATCGAAGGGGCCAGTGCCAAAGGGAGACGGTCCACCGCCACGACCGCGGCCGCCGGAGGAAGTGGAGAAGGGGGAGGAGGAGACGAAAGGGGAGGGTTTGGCTGCGTTGTTAAGGAAGATAGTGTTGGAGTTAGGGATTCGACTTCGTATTGAGCTGGTTCCTCTCATTTCGAGTGTGTTAACTTTATAAATAATTAAAATTACGAAATGATTGTTGATGGTGTGGTTGAGTGTGATTTCATAGCTGATGCAGGTAGGGTTTTGGGGTTTTCGTGAGAACGATGAAGATGATTTTAGATCTTCTCAGAAGAGCGACGTCGTTTCATGTAACTTTGCCTTTGGGGCGAAGTACAAGTGAGTCCCCAGTACATAAATGAAGTAACGTTTTCATCCTCAAGGATCAATATTTAACGATTAAGTTCCTTTAAAATTAACACGAGAAACTGCACAAATAGATTCCCAATTGCTTATTAATTTTTTTCTAAAAAAAAAGAAATTTTCTTGAATTCTTGTTGTGCCACTAAATTTAAAAATATTAAAAATAAAAAAGTGTTTGATTTATAGTATTTTAGCATAACATATTGCATATTTAACATATTAATTTTTTTAAAAAACGTATTCTGTAATATGCTTGTGCTCTTCATTTCAATTATATCATCTGATATTATCTCTATTTATTTTTCTGTTAACATATTGATGTGGCAAATGAAGGTGTAAATGTACTATCATATAATCCAAATAAAAGAACTGCTACATAGGCTTCTCAAAATAAATATTAAGAATCATAATTGCAGCAGAACATATAAAACGAAGGTAATATTGGAATTGTAACCGTAATTTATTTCTTGCTCCAAAAAGAATTCATTATTTGAAACTTACATCATATTAAACAAGTTTTTTAAGAATAATATGTAAGGTTATATTACCAAGATTATATGGTTATAATGTATTCTTACTCATCAACCCTATAGTTGTAACTTAATATTAATAAGAACTAGCATTCTACCTGTGCATTACTAGCATTCTACACGCGCAATGTGCAGATTAATTTAATAAGATAACTATTTTTTTATATTAAAATATAATCAAGAAAACTAATTTTAAGTAATTGTTTAAATTATTTTTGAAAAAAGTATGATGAACGAAAACTATAAATTGAAAATTCAATATCAATATTTTAAGTTAGTGAGTTTTTTCAAGTTTTTGACAAGTAGTTTTATAGTTGATTGACACAAAATTTTTTACCTATATTATTACTCTTTAAAAAGAGTTAAATACACCAAATATATAGTTAATTGACAAGTAACTTTTTATTTCTCTTATTATTATTATTATTTATTTAAAGAGAGTTGAATACACTAACTTAAAATATATTGACATATTTTATATTATATATAAAAAATCATCTTTTTGCTATCTATTATACATGATTGTTTAATTTATTATAAATAACCATGTTCATTGTTAGACTACTTTTGATAATTACTCTAAAACACCAATTATTTGCTATATTATATATGTGATTGTTTAGTTTATTATAAATAAACATGTTAATTGTTATGTCTAATTCTAATTACTATTTCTCTAAATACTTTAAGAGTTAATTATTTTTAAGAAAAAATTGTGAAAATATAACTAAATATTATATCTTTTTCTTAGTTAAATAATATTCTCCAATGAACATTTTTTTTCAAGAATTTGTGTTGGATCCTCTCTTATATATTTATTATATAATCTCTTAATTGTATTGTTCTAATTAAATGATTTTTTAGATTTATTAAGTTTTATTTTCTCATATGTTTTTTATTTTAGATGCTTTTTATATTTTGAGCTTATTTGACTTGACATCATCTCAAAGTATTGCCTCATATGTTCCTCACAAAGACTGTTTAGAAAACAGTTCAAAAACACCACATGCAAATATAGTCAACATATAAATATATGTATACACGCTATACCATAATAGCCTTTCGAAAATCATTTCGAAATCATTCGCAATCGGAGCAAAAAACATACACGAAATCATTCATGAGTTTATCAAAAACTTTCATGAATATTTCTAAAAATCTTTCCAATATTTCTTCAAAACTCATCAAAACCAATGTGCTTTCAATAACAAAGCAAAACATTTCAAAAAAGTTTTATCGTATCATGATTTTCAAACTAAAACCTTTTTGAGGTTATGCCAAAAATCCAAAATAAAAGTCAAAACCTTTCAAACCTTTGTTGAAAGTTTCGTATCAAAATTCAAAACCTTTCACCTTTGTCACGACCCATTCCCGGGACCATGACCGGCGTACAAGGTGAACCGTCTATGGGAGCCCTGTTCATCTCGCACAAGCCTTCATATACAGAACTATTACCCAAAATCATATTTAATGAAATATGATAAAAACCAATTAAAGGTTTAAACATCATTTATTAAAACAAAACATGATATAAATTTGTGCCGAAATAATTTCAAATTAAACATTTGAAATACCAAATACAATAACAAAAACTAAAACAAAACCTACAAAAAACTCGATATGGAACATCTACTAATCATACAACAGGGCCCAATCAAAAGGGCATTGACCGCAACGTCAGGATACCTGTCACGACCCATTCCCGGGACCGCGACCGGCGTACAAGGCGAACCGTCTGTGGAAGCCCGGCCCATCTTGCACAAGCCTCAAAGAACAGAAACTACCCAAATTCATATTTTAATCGGCTTATTTACCGTATTAAACAATTTAACAATGATACATATTTCAAAAATAATATCCCCGAATATATAATTAAAATATATTCGTAATAGCAAAATACTGAATAAATAATTT
>CAODLS010754745.1:0-12664 GCA_948243855.1 Flueggea neowawraea
ATTGTCTCTTTGAGATAATTTGTGGGATTTTTCTGTTTATGTCGGATCACTGATTTTATTTTGTTGTTTTGTAGTGGACCTTGTGTGTCTTACCTACTCCGTAAAAGAGCACTATACAATGACATGTCAAGGTAAATGTACACTTGAAATTCATATAAACTTTATGGGATTTGACAATTTCCTTTGCAAATGATTGACCTCTTGTTCTTCGCAGGTATGTATGTTGTGCTGGCTACATGCCCTGCAGTGGCAGGTGTGGTGAAAGTCGCTGCCCTGAATTGTGCCTTGCAACAGAGGTATGAAGTTTATCTGTCTTTGATCAACATCACCCTGTTGTCTGGTTGTTTGCTTCTTTGCTTGGGAGGTTTTCCGTTAAAGATTAAACCCTCTTATATTTGTGAGTTGGGTTTGACCTATTAACTTTAGAGTAGATCTTGAAGTAGGAAGGCCAAACCCAAACCCAAAAGTTTAATTTGTTAATAGTTGGCTCAAGTGCTGACTCTGGTCATCTTCAGTTTTTCATCTCAATTTTCCTTTAGGATATCTCCCTTGAGTCTGCAACTGTAGTGTGCTACGTATATCAAGTGCATAACTGTAGTGCATTATTGCTGTGAAGCTTGAGTTGCAGCTTCTGGGGAGCACCCTAATTTACATCAGTCAACATTGATACACTAAAAGACTAAATGATTTGTTCACTTGTTAATTGCAATTTTTCCTTAGCCATTAATAAATTATCAATTTTTTTTTTCAGTAGAATGGTCAGCAATAGCGTAACTATGGTAAAGTTTTGAGTTGATATGATATTGTATTTAAGGAAATTTTTCGACAAAGCAAATTATCCGGTTGCCTTACTTGTTAGTTTATGACCAATTATATGGCTTATCCCTTTATAGGGCTCCATTGATCCATAGGAATAGTATGATCTTCTCTCAAAGTATTTATGCTTTGATAATAAATAAAATCATGGGAGGAGTTGTAGTTGGTTTAATAATTGTAATTGATTTTGTAACGCATCAGCATATTGTTAATAGCAGCATGGTGTTTGAAATCTTAGGTATTTCTCTGCTTTGGAAATTCTGTGGCCTCGACTCGATTTCTGTTGCAAGATGAATTCAACATTCAGACAACACAATGCGACAACTGCATTATTGTAATCACCCTCTCTCTGTCTCTATCACATCCTTTCTCACACATACAGAAATACTCGCGGTGTCTATCCAGTATTAAGCACGTTGCTTCTTCCCATTCAGGGTTTTATGTTTTGCCTACAAAAAAATTTTCCATAGTTGCAATGATTGTTGGAAGTGAAGAAATTCAAGAGGCTTCTCAGCTGCTGTCTTGATTGGCCGACATGGTGTATTGCACGTAAGCATTTTGTTCTGTTTCTTAACAATTTGTATATTTGTCACTTCTGTTATCGGACCCTTACTAACTTGCTCGTCATTTTTTTTTTGTACAGAGTTTGTGCTTGCATGCAGGTACACATTGATACAACAAAACGCATTGTTAAGTAGATTGCATGTATTTATATATTCTGTAAAGTGAAATATCAAATTATAGTAAAGGCTAACACTTGTACTTTTTGCAGACACAACACAAGATTGAAATGGACAAACGTGATGGCAAGTTTGGGCCACAACCAATGGCAGTGCCGCCTGTTCAACAAATGTCGCGCATTGATCAGCCTATTCCTCCCTCGGTTGGCTATGCGCCTCAAACAGCATACGGGCAGCCTTATGGTTATCCACCTCCTCAAGCTCATGGCTATCCAGCTCCTGGTTATCCGCCATCCAACTACCCACCTCCTGGATATCCACGTTTTGGCTACCCACCTTCTGGCTATTCCATGTGATTACTTCGCTGATAAATGTTATTCTGGTTGTTTATGGTTTGGAGGTAATGAACTTTACCTCAGGTAAATGTATCTAGTAGCGAATGGAATTGAAACTTTATTTTGCAGAGGTATATTTATTAGTAAATTTGTGTGCGCTCGAAAATTCGTTATTGTGCATCAAAAAATACAAAATTGAGGTACATTATTATCTTCCCTTTGACAGTCTATAGTTTAATTAAGTTCACCATGGTGCTGTGTTTATTTATATGTGTGCATTTGGAAATTTTTGGAGTATGCTTAATGCAATGTTGTTTTTGGATATTTTCTTTTACTCATTAAAATGCTACAAAACCTACCTTCAAAGAAAATAATGTTACACATTAATAATTTTATTTAGTAATACTAATGCCTTTTAAATTATGGTATATGGCATATTTCTGGGGAAGATTTAGGAGTTTCTTATAACTTTGGTTGCAGAAAAATATTCTCCTCTAGAGAGTGCAATTTCTTTATAAATGGTAATTCATGTTTTTGAGAGAAATTACAAAGTCAACAATCTTATATTTCTTTTCGCCCCGAGAAGTAAATTGAACGAAAAGTTTGTGCATATTGGATTTAATTAAATTTGTTGTTATAGTGAAAGTTTGCTTTCAAATGAATCATTTGAATTGCTAATCATCCATTGTAAATGATGTTGTAGTGAAAGTTTGCTTTCAAATGAATCATTTGAATTGCTAATCATCCATGGTTAATGACAATAACCCTTTACCTCCAAAAGTAGAAATTTATATTTGGTATTCATGCATATTTTGCTCTAAATGTAACCAGAGCGTAAATATACAATTAATAGCAAATGCTTGCACTACTACTTTTCTAAGCGAACCTCTTCTAAAAACTTCATTTGTTAGCTCATTCAAACATAAAAAATACTTAACGTGTGACTAAGTAAAAGAGTAAAAAGACTAAATGTTAAGACTACACAATTTTGCTATGTAAAAGTCACCTAAAAAGAAAGTTGCAAATTTATAAATGTCAAGTGTTAATTTAAGAAAAAAATATATATGAAAGTGTTGGTAGCATATATGATGTTTGCTGAACTAAACATGCCACTTGTATAGATAAACTCCATCAAACTCCCACCTAATGCCTGATGATGCAGCCAATGGAAGTAGCTTATCTACATTAACCTCAATGTTTGAATAATCTACGAAGCTTCGGTTTCTACAAATCTTGACAAAAGTTAAGTAGTTACAAATCCAAAATTAATCACAGAAAGGAATGTAGGAAGTCGCATGCATATTGCATTCTACCATTTCTTTCATTATTCTAAAACGACAAACAAGTTTAATCGGATAGAGTAGCTCAAATACTAATGAGGTTTTGAATTAACGATTGCATGGTATGCAAATTTAAGTTCTGATAGAGTAAAATCTCTTGGACCAATTCTCGCAATTATTAAAGTATATTTATTTGTGCTAAATTGTACAAGTAGATTATATAATAAAAAGTAGATAAGTTGAGTCTTTTCAAAATTGAAATATAAATCAAATGCACTCCAATTGAGTAGTCTGTCGGATGGACAACAACTATAAAACAGAAATGGGACATTGCTACTTAGACCAGATTTTGTAACTTTCGAAAGAAATAGACATTAGTCGAACAAAGACGAACCACAAAACGAATGTGCTGAGATTTGAATATGTCATGATTTAAATATAATTTTTTTAAAAATACAAGCTAAGTCAAACCACTGAGTCATGAATAGTTTGTTTCTAAATATGATTCTGGAATATAGTTGTCGAAATGATGGCAAATTTGACTTCGTTACCTCCTCATCATAGTATCAAGGTGGCTTTGCTCAACAAATGAACAATCCAACTACCAGAGTCTGGTTGACTTTGCCATAGTAAGTGGCATATAGCATAATTTTTATGAAATTTTGGCTCATGCTTCTCTTCCAAACAAGTTTAAAGATTAAAAAAAAAAACAATTCTAATGCCTCTTAGGCACCTACTTATAGAGATAAGTTTATTCTTGATATGGGATGATTTTGATCTATTCGGACCTTATGATCAACCATATTGTCACGTACCATGTTTGTGGTTTAACTTGATTAAACAGATCATCACTAAAAATTATGTGCATTGATGATTTAAAGAGACCTAGCTATAGTCAAAGGGGATAATATAACTGAATTTCTATGGTGTAATTATACTATCTTGGCTTTGCGTACACTATTCTATAACAACTGCATCAATACTTATTGAATTCAACTCATACGCATGTCAAATTATTGGAAATGAAGTGTGAATAGGAATGGAGAGGAATCGTATGCAAGTGAGGGATTTATAAGGAAAAAAGAATTGGCAACCTAATATTTAATGTTTTGGATTAAATGTAGTGTCAAGTTCACTTATATGTTCCAACTAGTTATTCCCATATTCATGAACTAATATATACTTTAGTGAGTTTATCATTACCTTCCAAAACAATTATAGAATCTTACCTCTCCTAATTAATTCTATCATACAAAGTTACTCTCTTAATCCTACAAATTATTTACTCTGTTGATCACTACCTTTTTGGTCACTCTAAGTATCGAGGAGTAATTCCTTGTATTGATCAACCAAGCCAACGAAACGTCAAACCCTCGTGTCTGCCATCAAAATGTTTCACTTAATTCATTCATTTCATTCTGTCAAAAGGGTTCAAAAATGTGTGAGAATTGCTGCTAGAGGGCCTGATGAATCATAGGTCTGGTCAAGGGACTTATTGGGTTTATTCATGCAAGTTGAAGGGACATAAAATTTAGTTTGCCTTGATATAAAAAGAACTAAAAATAGAAAAATGAAAACGATTGTTCCAAGATAATGCATTTTCACAGTTTTTTTTGGAAATAACAAAAGAATGGTTGGTAAAATTTCTCAGTTTTGACCTTTTTAAGAAAAGTGAAGACAGAGAAAAAAGGAAGAAAGAAAACCACTTCTCACCAGAATCCCAGGAAAAAAGAGAGCAACTGATAAGATTCCTCTGCACATTATTCATAAATGAGAGATGAAAATGACTCAATTCACATGAATTTCCATATTAATTTTCTTGGTGGGAATGTGATTGTGCATTATGATTGAAGTTACTTACCTTCAAAGCTCTGCACCAACTGCTCCTCTTAACCTTTAAAAAAATAGGGAATGAAGGCCAAAGGTGAAAATTACATACATTTGATCTAGCTAATATCCATCTTAGTACAACAATATAAGGTAAAGCGTTATTGAAATATATTGAAAAATATTTTACACAATATGCAATGTCATTTAGTGCATTAATGTTTCAAAAAAAAATTGTGATTCAATGTATTATAACTTCGATATGATGTAATTTTTTAATTTCTACTGCATAATAAATTTACTAGAAATAAATTGTATAAACATATTGTATAATAAAAAAAAAAAAATATATATATCTTTTTAGAATTAAATTGTTGAGATAAATTGCTGTAAATTAAAAATATACGCAAAATTCTACTATTTACCACTCGAACTACTAATAAAAAAACTCTTTTCCAAAATCTAAATAAATACTAAAACCTCTTACTTTAAAATTTACAAAATAAGAAATAACAACAAATATAGATGCCTATCATGACCTCAATTTTGTCTAGATCCACATCTATTAATTATAATGTCTCATTCAATCATTACATTTGTTTAGAGAACCAAACTAATACTAATACTCCAACAAAATCCAAAACCTACATTGCCATATACATGCATATGATTAGGAGTAAGTATGGGTCGGTTCGGTTCAGAGATTTGAAGATCTTTAGAACTGAACTGAAATTTGGAGATTTGGTTTTCTTAAGAACTGGAACCAAACCAAATCTCTAAAATCTCCGAACCGAAATCTTGGAGATTTCGGTTCGGTTCGGAGATTTCAGTTCGGTTAAAATGGTTCAGTTTCGGTTTGGTTCCTGGAGATTTTTTTCAATAAAATTCAACCTAAATACAAAAAAAACCCATTAATCATATTTTAAACATACAAATAAATTACACTAACATAAAATTAAATCCCAAATACAATCAATGGCATTATAAATAGAAAATGCATTCAATTGCTACTGTTGTAGGCACTATTTCTCTTGTAGCTGTCACTGTTATTATCAAGCGTGTTCTACATATGTGAATTAAGATATCTACATATTGTAACTTATTATTTCAGTAAATGCATTACATTTGTGTTGCTCACACAAACATTATAGAAACTCACAAAAGATTTAAAAAATTTTCTCATTTGTATCTAAGATAACTTTAGAAACATGTAAAAACTCTAGGGTACAATGTAAACTAGTAATTCAAAAGTAGTTTTAGCTTGATAGAGATTATCTGAAATTACCTCTTGTGATGATGAATTAATTAAACAGCTAATAATATACACACATCGCATTTTTCAAGAAACAAATTTATGAAGTAAAAAAAGTAAATAATTTATTAGCAATTTATGAATCTCACCGAAAACACATATCAAAAAGCCATCAAAGGTTAATTAAGAAGAAATAAATGTCAATAGAAATAAATGTCAATAGAATATCGCATGAAAACCATAATCACAAATCCTTATATTCCAATTAAGAAGCAATAAAAGTCAATAAAATATCTAGTGAAAGACTCTAGGGTTTAAAATGGAATATGGTGAACGATCGCGATTAATTAAGGGTTTTTTTTTCTAAAATCTTTTATGATTAATTACAAACTGGTCCTTTTTTTAAAAAAACTAAATCATTATAATAGCACCAAAAATTTGTTTTAATATTGTTATTTTCATAAGAAATATGCATTGATTAAATATAGTATACTACTATACTTAGAATATTGTGCGTAATAATTTTTTTATAGAAAATAAATTTATAGCAATTTTTAATGATAATGCAAGTATAAATAGAATAATCACATCTAATAAAAAAATATATAATCAATATATATACTACATTGATTTAATGTATTCAAACACATTCTAAATGTAAAACAAATAATAATAATCTCAAATTAATGTCTTTCAAGAAACAATAGCATTTAGTGTTTATGTTACTTAATAAATAATAATATTTACTGTGTACACCTACAAACATTTTTGTACAACTTTTGAAAACCTATGTACACTTTTGAACACCTATATACACTTATGAACACCTATGCACATCTTTGAACATTTTTGTACACCTTTGAACAACTATGAATACTTTTGTACACTTTTGAACAACTATGAACACATTTGTACACTTATGATTATATGAACACTTATGTACACATTTGAACATCTATGTATACCTTTGAACACCTTTGTATATTTATGAACATCTATGTACATCTTTGAACAACCACGAACAACTATGAACACCTTTGTACACCTATGATTATATGAATACCTATGTATACTTTTGTACACTTATGAACATCTATGTACATCTTTGAATACCGTTGTACACTTTTGGACAACAACGAACAGCTTCATACACCTATGATTATATGAACACCTTTGAATACTTATGATTATATGAACACTTTATGTACACTTATAAACATATTTGGACACCTTTGCACACCTGTGAACACTTATATACACATTTGAATACATTTGGACACCTTTGAACACCTATAAACACCTATGTACATTGTACACATATAATTATATGAATATTTATGTATACTTTTGTACACTTATGAACAACTTTAAGTTGAACAACTATATATATATATATATATATATATATATATATATATATATATATGAACAATAATGTATATATAAAATAATTTGTACATATAAACTTTTCAGTTCTAGTTTCGGTTCTTCGGTTTGGTTCAGTTCTCGGTTCGGATATTGCTTAAGACCCAGACCCGAACCAATTTAAAAAAACGGTTCAATTCGGTTTGGAGAAAGTCAACAGTTCTTTTCGGTTCCGGTTCTTTTTTTCGAATATTCGGTTCGGTTATCTCCATAATTCATGCTCAGCCCTACATATGATATGTACAAATCTATCATCAACCAACTTCACTCCCTAATTCATATAATTCTTCAAAATTAATCAAAACCCTATTCACAATCCCTTCCTAATTAAAATGAAAACCCTTTTTTCCCCTTCTAAATTAATAAATTAGAAACAAATGAAGAAAAGTAAAGTGCTTGTCAAAGTAACTTCATTAAATTTCAAAAGGAAAAACAAAATCTATACAAAATCATCTAGTTTTTTTTTTTCCTCATCATTTATTTTTGTGTATATACACACATCACCAACCTCAGCATTGAAAAAAAAAAGGGAGAGAGATCTTTTTTTTTTCTATTTTTCATGTATTTTAGCAGTTTTTCTTTCTGAAAAAAAAAAAGAAAAAAGAAAAAACTACAATCCAACCGTTTGAGAAAAGTCCCCATAGAAGTCAGGGATGCCAGAAGCAGCCCAAAGCCTCTCATTGAAAGTCTCTTGCATATCCTCCGGAATCACCGGCGACCGGCAGAGCGGACAGGTCCTCTGGTCGTACCCCATCCAACGGTCCAAACAGCTCCGATGGAAGATATGGCGGCAGTTGGAGAGCCGTCTGATCTCATCATGCAGCTCAAAATCGTAGAGGCAAACGGCGCAGTTATCAGGAGGGTCGAGTAGGTCGGAGAACTTAACGACCGGGAGGATCTCCCGGATGAGGACGGCGGACACGGAGTAGAATTGAGGCGTTTCCAGGGGGGGTTCGGGCCAAGGAATGTCGGGTTCGAGGAAATCTGGAAGACCCAGATAGCGGAAAATGGAAGTAAGGAACTTCCGTACAAAATCCAGAAGGGATAACAAGTGGATGAGTAGTTTTGGGAAGAGTAGCTCTGTGTAGCCGACAGGGAAACCCATTTTTTCTGTAAATCGCTGTGAGTGAGTATGTGTGTGTTAATTTGGAGAGGAACTGAAGTGAGAGAAGGAGATGGGAAGAGAGAGAGAGAGAGTGGAGCAAGGAGAGGAGGGTTGGGTTATATATAAAGAGAGAGAGAGAGAGAGGGAGGGAGGGAGGGACGGAGGATGAGAATGGAGAGAGAGAGAGAGAGAGATGGAGATGGAGGAGAAATGAAGGAGAAGAGTACCGTAGGTGAATTTAGAAGAAGAGGAAAGCAGAATTGACTGATGTCTTATTCATGGGAGGGCTTTTTTTTGTGTTTTCAACTGGCAGGTTCTGGTTGGTCCTTTTTTTTTTGTTTAACAAACAATTTATTTTTATGTACCAAAAAAAGGAGAAATATTTTTTTTATTAGACACTTTTAATTTATTTTATTAATGAATTTTTTTAAAAATCAATAATTTATTGTGTTTGTTTGTAATTAATTAGGAGATTGCAGCACGCAGGTTAAATTAATCTAGTAAATTGTACATTGAAAGAGTCGAAAGATTAGAGATCTTTTAAAAATACAACATACTTAAATTGTGAATAAAAAATATTAGAATTTGAACTATATTTTATTTTGTTTGTGATAAAAATATATCAGAAAATAACGATTTTACTGTAAAGAATCAACAACTAATTAGAATTATGTTATTTAACATATTTTTTCTTTCCTATACATATATTTTAAAAAAATGAATCAGATCTAATAGAAAAAAATACCGAATCATTACTTTAGTAATGAAAATGAATAATATTTTATTAAATCATTTGATATTTATTTTTTTATATTTGAATAATTTAAATTTCAGTTAAATAGGTTTCGTGTGGGTAATAAAACTCTTTCTATTAACTCAAATTCAAGAAAAATGGATCAAGGAAAGAAACTTCTATATTATTCCACGAAAACTACCAGTGGCTAAAATGATATTAGGTTTTAGTTGCTTAATAATGTTTTCTATGATTTAAAAATTAGTAGGAGACAATTTTTATTATAAAAAAGATCACTAGTTTTCTTTAACCAGAAATCAATATGCATGTTAATTAACCATTAAAAAATTAAAAGGAAAAAAAAAAAAAGAAATACATATGTATATGAGCTAAATCTCCTTAGTCCCAGGAATTAAAACACCCTTATCTTGGTGATCATGATTGTGATAAGAAATGAATTTGGAAGCTTGCAATATTGAATAGGCTTTCAATCGACAATCACAGGACCCACATTTGACAAATAACATATTTATTGAAGGCAAAATCCCTTTAGTGGCCCTTTTTGTGGCTTAAATTTAGACGTTGTTAGAGATCACATTTTGGATTGATAGCCTTCGCACTAATTTAGTTAATTACAATTTCTAACTTCTCTACCCCCTTCATTTGCAATTCAAGACTTTGGGTCCTAATTCCACGGCGGGAGATGATTTTTAGAATTTATGTAGTTACGAATCGTATCTAGAATCTAAAATTACTATTGCAAGCATTTAATCACTTGAATTATTTTTATTATTAGAAATGAATGCTAAAAGTTTTACTTTGACGAAAAAAAATTGGCCTTATTCTTATGAATATTTTGTATTTTGATAAGATTCAATTTTGTAAACACGGTATTTATCTACTACAAGTGAAAACATTCAATAATATTTAACAAGGTATCACCCTCTTTCATTAAAAAATAATTAGACTTAATACATTAGATGTTCTCTGAACTATTAACAATTATTTTTAGCCTTAAATCCTTGAACCATTAACGATTTTGGACTTTTATCTTTAAACGTGATCACATCTTGGACTTTTATCTTTAAAGATGATCACACTTTTTTTGTTGTTTGAGTCATTATAGGGACTAGAACAAACAGAAATATTTGTTTAGGAATTATTAGTTGCCGATAAATAGTTAAATGATTCAAGCTAAAAAACATTAATAATGATTTAGAGACTCTTTGATCAACGTGTTAACCATAAATTTAGTAGTAGAAACATTTTTTATTGTTTATTGTTGGCATATTTTCCTATGGGCCAAATGAATAAACCTTGTTCTTGATCGTCAATCAAATAATGAAAAGTAAAACGCTTTCATTGTGTAATTGACCATGATAATATAGCTAGGTTTATAGAGATCATGATAATTAATTTAGGAATAGTGAATTCAATCATTTCGTGATGAAACCATGCATCTAACTAACTAGATATTTGAAAGTAAAACGGGCAAAAAAAACTTGTTAGAGAATAAATAATGAGGATGTAATATGTCCAAACTGTTCAAACACAAAAACAAAAATGAAAAGAGAAAAATCAAGTGTAATGGATTGAGTGATGGGTTTGTGGGGATGAGTTTATATACATTTGGTGCCCTAGCTAGACACATCATAGTGACATTGTCCCATCTTAAATGGTGATTCCACTAACACACCAATATGGGTTTGTGTGGACTGATTTGAGACAAAGAAAGATCAATCCATTCTATATATCTTTTCACTCTCTCAAACTAGTCTTCTCTTCCCTTATATATCTTTCAAGATGTTGCTCCCTAACTACTTATTATATCCTTTCACCTACAATCTACTTTAAAAGCTTTTATTTTGCAAGTGTAATTAATTAACAAGATTTTTTTTTATGAGTGAGTTAAATTTAGTTGCACGTTCGCATGCTTTGTTGTGAAAAATAAAAAAAAGGACTATTTGGGATTGAGTTTATTCAACTCTAGTATGTATATCATTATTCAATTTATACAATCTATTAATCTGAAATGTACTTTTACTCTTCACTATTCTGATTACAATCAAACACTAATACATTTTCTTCATTCACTATTCATATTATTCATTGAGGTTGAAGTTTGTTTATAACTTTGTTTATTAGACTATGAAGTGTGAATTATAACATATATATTGGACTATTATTTAATTCTTTTTTTAGTCACAAACAATTACAATCTATTCATTTATAGAGGAAAAAATGTATTGTTTATGTAAAATAACATTCTCGACTCTTAACTTTATAACATCTAAGACATAATTGAAATGGCGAATCAACTGTTAGAGTGAGAGTTGAAGAGCCTAGGCTCGAGCCCCTCAATTTTAAGAACCAAATCTCAAATTTCCCCTTCTACTCAATTCAGTATTCGTCCCTCCAAGAATGCTAAGCAAATAATACCACATCTTTTCTTTTCTTTTCGGAAGGTATTTAGGTTTTATGTTCGTTTTACGGTCTATATTTAACCGATTAATATCTATTTATTCTAAGAGGTATTAGAGTTTATCCAAATGGTGTTTTGCATTTAGAGGAGCTCAAATTACCTGCAATATTACACAAGTCTCTCTGACTTTAAAGGTTTTGATTGTAATTTCAACTATCCTTATACGTTTAACGTATAAAGTATATTTATAAATACTAAACGATTGTAATACGAGGGTAACTAACGATAAGATGGGTGGGATGTGGGAGTGAAGTGAAAGAGAGATGTAAATGATAGGAGACAGAGAGTACAAAAATGGTTTAGCTAGGGAGGTGAGGCCCGGAAATGCAAATGGGTTGAGGAAAGAAGGAAAAAGAAGGGGTGGTAGGGGCTCACCAAGGCAGTAGTAATGGTTCAGTCATGTCCAACCATGCACCTTCCTCTGCCACATTACACCAAAACTAGGCTCTGACAGTGTGTGCCAATGTGGCCAAGACAGGTCTGACCCACCCAGTAACACACCACCACACCCACCCTCAGACATATGGGAGCTGAGGTCTCGCCTACTCCACCACCACCTTTGTCTCATTTCTTGTCCCGAACCTCCCACTCCTAATCTCAATCATTTTGTTTACTGTTACTCATGTGCCCATCACTGACTTCTTGTCTTTGATACGTTAATGTTGCTTTGTCATTTTGTAGTCTTTCCTAAACTTTGCAATTGTTTGGTTTCTTTGTATTCCTTTCAAA
>CAODLS010754759.1:0-16914 GCA_948243855.1 Flueggea neowawraea
CTCGCCTAGCTCGAGTTATAATTCTGGCTAACTCGAGTTGTATAGGGGTAACACAACTCGAGTTACCTATTTCACTAACTCGAGTTATCCATTCTCAAAATTCGTCACTCTCAAGGTTCTACAATACCAACCCACACATGCTCATTCTCGCATAGCATCAAAGACCATCACTATAGGAAACATAGCTAAAAAGGGCGGGATATTACACCTATGATTATATGAACACCTATGTACACTTTTGTACATCAATTGAATTCCTTCGTACACCTATGAACACTTATTGAACATCTATGATTATATGAACACCTATGTATATAATTGTTCATATATATATAATTGTCCATATGGCATATATATATAATTGTTCATATATATGTAATTGTTCATAAATATATAATTAATTGTTCATATATATATAATTGTCCATATTTATATAATTAATTGTTCATAAATATATAATTGTCCATATTTATATATATAATTAATTGTTTATAAACTTTATATACACACATACACACACATATATATAATTAAAATTTTCGGTACTAGTTTCGGTTCTTCAGTTCGGGACGATTCAGTATGGTTCGGGACGGTTCTCGGTACGGGTATTACTTAAGATCCAGAATCGTCCAAAATAAAATTTTTTGTGCGAAATGCATTAAAAGAGTCGTCTATGTGCGTTAGGGGAGGGCTAAGTGTGTAAAAATTGAAGCTGAAACGAATTGGAGCTATTGAAATGCCTCTACGCACGTCGAGGGCTTGTTATGTGCGTAGGAGGATCTGCAATGCACATAAACGTGCCTTTATGTGCTGAATTGAGTGAAATAGTGCGTTTCAGTGCTAGGGTTCATTTATACCTCTTCCCAAACCTTGGCTCATCATTTTCACACCAAAACTCACCCAAACTCTCTCAAATTCGTCTATCTTACTCTCTCATTATTCCTCCTTGGTTCCTTTCATCAATTTGAGGTACGAACACTTCATTCTTACATTTCTTTACTCATTTTCAAGAATTATTCATGTGGGTTTTATGGGTTTTTGTGTGAGTGACGGTTTAAAGCTAGGTTTCATAATTGGTTCATTTTTTTATGAAATGTAAGATGGATCTATGCAAGATTATGTTAATTCTTGCTTGAATCAATTTGAGGTATGAACACTTCATTCTTGCTTGAATGGAATTGGCTTGGGTGTTGTTATTGATGCAGGTATGTTGAATGGGTGCCTTAGGTGATGGTTTTGACTTGGAATTTCTGATTTTAAGGAACTTTTGGATTGATTTGAGTTAGTTTACGTTAGCTTATGTTAGATTGAACATGATGGAGTATGGTTTTTGGTATGAAATCAAAGATTGATGATTGGTTGGTGATTTGTTTAGGGTTTAATGTATGGAAGTTGAAATTCTTGATGTTTAATAATTAATTGGGCGAAATTGATTGTAGATTTATATATGTAAACATGTTTGGGGATGATTTATGTGAGGTGGATCGATTGATTCCAGGTTGTATTAATTTTAGGGTGCTTTTGAATAATTTTCTATCGCAAGGACTAAACTGATATTTTGCTAGAGCTTGGGTCAGATTTGTAATTCTGAGAGTTTGGTGATAGTTTTGTAATTTTTAAGAGTTTGAGGTTTAATTTGGGAATTCTGACTACTTGGAAGACTGATTTATATTTTTTTGAAAATTCTAAAGACTAATCTATAATTGTTTGAGGTCTTAGGGACTAAATTGCAATTTTGCAAAAGTTAAGGGACTAAAATGTAATTTTATGTAGATTCTTATTTTTTAGGCGAGAGTGTTAGATATTCAATCAAAATAGGTTTTCGGATGACGTCTCAAGTTTAGGTTTTGCATTTACATCTGCATATCATATATTCAGTATTGTCACAATTACCTTGTCTTAGGGATGGCAATTCGGGTTGTTTTGTGCCTAAATAGATCAACCTGTTTATGATCCAAATTCTAAACCGGTTAAATGGGTTTAGTCGTTTACGACCCAAACCCGTTTAACGACAATCCGGACATGACCTATTTATTAAACGGGTTACACGACACGACCCGTTTATTGTTAATAGATCACATGTTACGGGTTGAACTATTTAACACGCTTAACCTGTTTAATACGATAAGATCTGTTTAACACGTTTAATCTATTCAACACGTTTAACCAATTTATAATACACAAATAAATACACAATTAAGACTAAAATAACTTCAACTAAAACAATAAATATTCATTTATAATATCCCAAAACAAACATATTAGAGAGATGTTCTTCCTATGACAATATTAGAATTCATAATTTGTAGAACCAACCTAATATTTATCTAGAACATGCAATAATAAGGAAGAACAAATAAAAAATGAAACCTTAGAGCTCCGACTTTTTTTGGACTTGCTCTTATCCTTTTGCTAGGTGGTTCTACCGTCTGCAATGGCTACCTCTTGGCCTTCTTCTCATTGGCCTTCTCTCTTCCCCATTGACTGCTATGTTGACATTGTCGATCTCTTCTCCAGGCAAAAATAAGGGCTGTCGATCTCAAAATCTATTGACGCCGCTCTTGCGTAAACTGTTGCGACTCTGTCGAAGCCCATTAACGCTGCATATGCTACAACGCTGTTGACTAGGGTTTCATCAGTGGATCTATCGTTCACCGTTGTTATGCCTTCGATGCACCAGATAATTGTTTCCGCTGCTGCACCAAGTATCGAAGTCCCCTACCCAGGTGGTTGAAACTTTTTTCCGCTGTTTCTTCATCTCTCACTGCTGTGCATCCAACAAAGGCTGTGAAACTTTTGAACTCCACTGATGTTGCACAGGGTCAGGCAGTCCATGAGGCCTCTCCTTCATATGCTCAACTTGCCTCCTCTTCACGATAACCTGGGTGGAGTCTTCACGCAAACTGTAAAGCTTCTCGTTCTCAAGCACTGCATGCCACTTCTTCACGGTAACAATCTGGGTTAAGTTTTTCTACAATAATCAAAGGGCCCTCCCACATCTTACATGTTGTATCTGTCACACTAGAGAACAAAGGCGATTATGTCTCAATCAAGATTAATGAGGGAGCTTATGCGGAGCGGCTGCGGTTGTGCAATAATGCTTTGATCGGACAGGTCGTGTTGCTAAAGGGTGAAATGCCATTGAAGGTTATGGATTTGAAGGAGAAACTCTCCTCCATTTGGGGCTTGAAAAATTGGCGCTTAATTTCTCTTGGCTGGGGCTATTATCATCTCATTTGAACTAGCCAAATGAGAAAGCTAGTATTTAATATGTGGATTGTTAGCGCTAAAGCCAAGAATGCTTATACTTCAAAATTGGACTCTGAATTTCAATCTAGAGGCACAAAAACTGACCACAACTCAAGTCTGGGTGAGGATTAATAAACTCCTATGGGAGTATTGACATCCATAACTGTTGGTAGACATTGCTAGGGGTGTTGGGACGGCTTTGCAGATTGATAGAACTACTCAGTATGGGGACTTGGGCTATTTCACGAGAGTACTTATTGAAGTAGACTTGGCAAGTGACCTTATGGAGACTAATGCTGAAAAAGCCTAGTAAAAGTTTTTTTTTCAACGTGATTTATGAAAATTTACCAGAGTTTTATTCTTCTTGTTATAGTATAGGTCATTCTTTAGCGAGTTGTTGCATTGACAAACCTATTAAGAATCCTGTTAAATCAGACGTTTCAAAGAATGATTGAGTTCCTAAGAGTTCTGAATTCCCTATCGCAAATGCTATCCATGAACTTTGGAATGATTTGGAAGCACATTCGGAAGTGCCATTGGAAGGGCCTAATGGTCCTTCTTCTGACCTTGAACATGTTGTTGAATCATATGCAATGCGGCCTTTAAGCACAGACTCCCTACGAAGTGGTGATGCAATTCACGTTGAGTAGTTGATTGCTGCAAATGCTATTTGTGTTGAAAGTGGAAGAATAGATAATATATCTCTGCAATAGGTGACATCTGAGGAGCATCTTCTGGTGACTCCGTTGGGTACTAATGGGGCTCACAACAGTTCTAAATTAGGGCTTGTTTCTATTAATGCGGTTCAACTTAGTGCAAGTGTCACTGGGACGCCATATTTATAGGCAGATGTCGTTGAGGAGGGGGAGGAAGTTGAATGGATTACGCCTTCATCCTGAAAAATAAGGAATAACTCTGATGGACAGGCTAAATATCGACCGAGAATCTCTAGGAGACTGAAATGTCTGCCTACTCGTTATTTATGAAAGTTGTATGATGTTTTTTGTTCTAGAAAGTCCTACCAACTTTCGTGGTTTCTTTGTAATGAGTTTTTCATTTCTAGTAATAATATTTTGGAGCTTAGGAGAGCGACGCTATTGGGGTGCCAACCTGGCTGGTTTGCCCTGGTGCTCTGACTCCTAATCCTCCCGCATTTCAAACAAAAAAAATTATAATATCTACTAACACAATAATATTATAAATAAAGATAAATCAAATACAAAACAACTAAAATTAAAAATTCCATTAAAAAGTCATAATTCTCAACATAAAATATGAAACAATGTTTTTTAATAAATTTCATTCCCCATAAACATAACTATCATTTTTAATAATCTTCATATGTTATTTTCTTGCTCCTTTACAATATATATATATCTGACTGCCTACTGTTTGCTTTGTTTGTGAACTATTTTGAAATGAATTTCAGAACTATTACTATTTATTTAGTGTGTATACATATATACATTTATATCTACATGTGGTATTTTCGAACGGTTTTCAAAACAGTTTATGTGAGATCCTATAGACGATTTGAAATGTCGTTTTCTCACTGAGTTTACTCACCCCAACATCTTTTAGGTACTCTTTTGACTTCATCAATCACCCGAGATCCTTGATCTCATTTCGTCATAGATCAATTATTGTTCGGGCACAATCTGTATGTATGATAGGCGCTCCACACTGAGGGATTGTGAGTTTATGGTTATGTGTCTGATATTATTTTATTTTAACTGGTTTTCTAAATATTTACTCCATATTTCGATATTATAACCATGTTTTAATGTTACGAACTATTACTTTTGAACTTATGATTTATTAAATTACAAATGTGGATTTATAATTATTATTGTCTAATGGCTAATTTGGAATAAGAAGTTGGGTAGAATTTCTGATTCTCCGAGACTTATGCGAGATGGGCTGGGCCTCCGATTTGGTTCGCATTGTATGTCGATCATGGTCTAGAAATGGGTCATGACAAGCAATATCTTCCAACCCTTTAGGCACTCAAAAGAAATGCCTCCCCAGGTCTTCTCGTATACATTGAGAGGATTATATAAAGAATCAATGATCCTACAAGGTTAAAATTAGTCCAAACCGCGCTTAATGCAACTCTTTTAATGTCAAGAGTGAGAATATAAAAAAGGAAGTAGTTAATAGGGATATGTAAAATAATGGACAGAGTTGCATAGAATGTCAAAGGCAGAGTAATGGACTGAGTTCTGATATATACGTAAAGGGTGCAATAAAGATTGAGCAAAAAGGTCACAAAGAGAATATAAAATGTAGAATTGAGCTTCATGGGCTATATCTTGTTCTTGAATGCTAAAAAGAAGGATTATCTTCATGGCACCAGTGAGGATTGTTGGTCGGTAGGTCAATAGACTACAGAACAAAGAGATAGCTTCAGTGAAGATGATTTGGATGCACCATTTGGTTGAGGAGTTCGAGAATGAGATGCGGTGCAGATATCTGCATCTATTCGACTCTATAGATCTAGAGGTTGGTATCTTCTATCTCTATTCCAATTCATGTATTTTCAGTATCTTCTGTCTATGTTCATGCTAGTTCAACATCTTTTGTCTTTGCATTCTGTCCCTGTACTTGTCTCTACATACTCTGCATCATTTTCTACATTTCTGAGTTCGAAGGACTTAGGGCTCTAGTAGTTTCATGGTTTGATAATTTTTAATTTATCAGTTGATCTTCGAGGTTATGATCTGCTTTGGGTATTTAGACATGATGTTTGTTTTAGAGGTTTTGAGTGACCTTGATTTGGAGACTTAGGTTTGATGTTAGCCTTGATCTGTTTTGTCTGAAAATTCGAGGAAGAATTTATTTTGAGGGGGCAAATATGTAATACCCTGTCGGATTCCAATAGTACTCTCTGTAGCTTTCCTTTCTGTTTCGATCTTGAGAGTTTGGAGTGTTGAGTTGATGATTAATTGTTTTAAAAGGAGTTACTTGAGTAAGCATAAAAGTGTTACTCAAGTAAAATAAACTATGAATTAATCGAGTAAGCAGCTAGGGATTACTCGAGTAAGATGGGGTATGGATTACTCGAGTAAGTCATTTAGTTACTTTAATAAGTTGTGTCTCTAGATGAACACCTGAAAAATCTTACTCGAGTAAGAGGAGGTGTTACGTGAGTAAAAGGTGTGTCATTTGAGTAAGAAGGTATGTCACTCGAGTGAGAAAGGCAAATTTGGCTAAAACGATGCCGTTTTAGGTAAATGTCTATATATACCTCACCCAATTCTCTCGACCTCACTCTTTTTTTTTTCTCACTCAAATCACTCTCAATTTGTCCAAAACTCATTTATGTTGCCTACCCATTGTTCCTAAACATCTATTGAGGTAAGATCAACATTCCTTTCCTCTTATTTACTCATTTTTGTTCTTGAATCTAACATTTTTGTTATTTGGCCGAATTTCATTTTGGATCTCAGATTTGCTTGATTCTGGTGAAATGGGAGTTGTAGGATGTTAAATTATGTTTGTTTGATATTAGATATTCATGAATCAAGCTCGGATTTGAGAGTTTTGGGTTGTTTTTGCATGGGTTAGGCTTATGTTCGGTTTTGAATATTTTGAACGATTTTTTAGTTGTTTTGATGGATTTGGTTATAGATTTATGTTTCTGAGGTTGATTAGGGGCAATGTGAAGGGATTAGAATATCATACCTCAGTCAAAACTTGTTTTTGATATTTTTTAAAATAACTTTCTTCTTGGTACGTTTTTGTAAATTTATGGAAAGTTTGAATCAAATTTGTAATTTTCAAAAAATAAAGGTACACATCTGTAATTTTAAGAAAGTTGAGTTATAGATTTGTAATTTTGGGCAAACGTAGTCATTGGTATACCAAGGCACAGTCAAGGCCTAGCCATCAGGGTTTGGTGGTAGCTGTGTGTCTGGCCAGAAGCATGTCCTTTATTTCTGATTTGTGGCGGAGTCCATACCTATTATTTATATATCTATGTTTTTGGTCTCATATCTGTTATGTTTGTGATATATATATATATATATATATATATATATTCTGTATTTATGTTTGCTTGCTGTTTGCTTTGAATGCAAGTGATTTCGAAATGAATTTTTGAATTATTATATTATTATTTTGTATATATCGTGTCTATGTATATACACTTATATTTGCATGTGATATTTTTGAACGGATTTCAAAATGGTTCATGTGAGGTCCTAGAGGCGATCAGGAGTGTCGTTTCCTCACTGAGTTTACTCACACCCAACATCTTTCAGGTACAATTTTGGAATCTAGCAATCGTCTGTCATCCTATTTTTCAATGAGGCATTCCATTTGATAGTGATAGCTCTTTTGGTTCGGACCCTTGCTGTTTTCGTTTAGAGCTCTACACCGGGTTATTGTTAGGTTAGTGTGTTCGCATTTGTTCTTTTGGATTTATATTGTCATATTGACATATTTTTATATCTAACTGATATTAATTCTGTTTTTGTATTACTTAATTATATACATATATTTTGAGTATAAAATATTTTATAGTTAATAATTGGTTTGATAATTGTCTTAATCGAATAAGTCGGGTAGAATGTCTGGATCTCCAAGTCTTGTCTGAAATGGGCTGAAATTTCTTAGACGGTACATTTTGTACGTCGGTCATGGTCCGAAAACGGGTCGTGACACTTTCTGGCATGACCCAAAATCGGGCCGAGACCGGCATAAGAGGTGAACCGTCAATGGGAGCCCGATCCATCTCGCACAAGCCTCAAAGATCAGAACATACTACCCGAATTATTTAATTATAAAAACATTTATTAAAACGTTCATTTACCAAAAGCAAACAAGATATAAAATAAGTTTATATGAAATCAAATATACATATATCTAAATACATATATCAAAATAATATCAGTGTAAACATATCAAAAGCCAAAGTGGCAATCCCGTAACCAAACAACATACCGATGCGGAGCCTTAAAATACAAGAGAAGAGCCTAGACAGAAAGGGAATCACCAACCAATAGATGCCTCACTGGTAATAAAAAATGTGGAACGGTTGCTGAAGTCAAAATATGTGAACCTGAGATATAGGAATCAACATAGACAGAAAAATAAAGGGGGTCAGGGCCCAGTGAGGAATAACACTTCAGACCGCCTCATTTTCCAAAATGCTAATACATAGTAGCGTTCAAAAATCATTTTTCAAAAGGTTCGCAAACAAAGCAAACAGTAGGCACAAAAAACATATCAAATACAGTTTTAGAGTCAAAACATATATCGTAAATATGGGACCATATCAAATGTGTGCATCTGGCACTATAACATATGTGATGTGGACTCCACCACTAATCACTAACATATCATGTGTTGGATCAGAACACATGGCTACATGCATCTCTGGTAGCTGGAATTTCTCAAATCATTGATATACCAAAGGCTACTACTACCCTAAGCACGAGTGCCCCATATTAGAAAACTAAATCATGTTATGCTATTACATAGTATAAAATCATAGCATGAGATTAGCATCAAAATTCGTACGAAGATATATAATACATATATATGAGTTTCAAAATACAATACTGATTATTAAACACATAACCAGTTTATTTATTAGTCAATTCTCATATTAGTCCATATTCAAAATAGTATGTCCAGCATAACAAAAATAATAGTAGTTTCGAGACACAGTCTGTGTCTAAAACCGCTATTCACTCACCTGAAAATCCAAGCGCACACGTCAGTCAAGCCCCACTCGTCGGTGGCTGGTCTTGCTAACAAGAACAAGAAGTTGAACAAACAAATATATATCAACAGATATATCATACACAAATCAAAATGTGGTACTGTGGCTATAACAAATGCTATGCAATGCAAATGCAAACTCAGACCCTCAAAAGATCTCCAAAAATATATTTCGATGATATTCTATCATTCTTAATACAAAATTCAAAATCTACGTAAAATTACAGTTTGGTTCTCGACCAATATAAAATTACATTTTAATCCCTCGAGACTTGGAAAATTATGACATAGTTCCTAAACTTTTTAGAATTTATAAATTAGTCATTGAAGTATTTTAAATTTATTAATTAATCCTCCAATTTACTAAAATTGCGTTTTGAACTTCATTATTCTTATGAATTACAAATGCCCCAAAACTTCTTAAAATTTATCATTTTCCGCATGTAAAATATTGGGTTTGATGCTCACTTTTCAGCCAATCAAATCTCTCCTTTCGTTTCTTAAATTTCCAGAATCGAATTCATCTTAAATCCATTCCAGAATCAACAAATCATCCAAATCCCTCCAATTTACATCAATATATATATATATATATACACCCACATACCATCCTCAACTTACCTCCACGTTTTTTTTTTCCAACTTTAGACTACCAAAATCTGACAAGAGCAAGTTTAAAATTTGTCAAAAAATTCCTCCATAACCGAAGCTAAGCTCCCACTAGAACCCGTTAACAATAAACAACCCCACATGATACAATAACAAGGAATGAAAGAAAAGAGCAACCAATAATCACGTTCTTAATTCATCAAAATCTAACAACAACAACTAAAAAAAAAACCATGCCCAGAAATCATACTCATCGAAACTAGTCCCCTTCACAGCGAAGAACAACAACGGTGCAATGATATGTAATAGAAAAATGAAAGAAGAAAATGGCTAACATTTACCTCAACTTGGAGAGAATGAATCAACGAAAATGGAGGTTGAAGAGAGAGCAGAAACCAATAGTGTCTGAGATGTGAGAGTGTGAAGAAATGAGGAGAAAGAGAGGACTGCAATGGGCGGTGGATAACGTGGTTTAAAAAGAGTTAAAAAAAATATACAACAGAAGTGATAGAGAATGGGCGGCACTGTCTGGGTTCAAAAGAAAAGAAATGAAAAAAAAAAAAGGGCGTCGTTCTGATTTTTCTGCCCAGCACGCCCGCGGACGACCGCCCAGCAGCACGAACGACATCCAGGAAACGGTACAGTTTCGTGCGACCAGCAAAACAAGGACGACAACACCATAAGCGGACGACAGATGCTCTAATCACAGACGACACGTCACTTGCCTATCACCCCCAAACGACCAGTCACTCAACGGTTCTTTTATTCCAAGTTTATTTTTTATTTTTAACCAATTTCCAGTTAATTAATCAACTCTAATGGCTTCAAAACTTCATTAATTATCCAATTAATATTTTAAACACAATTTTAATTTTCCAATATTAATAATTATTTTCTAAATTAATTAGAAAATAACCAAAATTAATTAAAAAATACTTAGAAAATAACCAAAATTAAATTCTAAAAATATCGATACTGGATATTACACTTTCCAACTCTTATTTTTATTTTCTTTTTATAAATAACTCGTTTCGTCCCAATTTATGTGAGACAAAATGTATTGTTTTAGATGTCCCAAAAATGAGACAACCTTAAGTCATGTGGGTTGGCCAAATGATAAGGTAGTCCCATTTGGAATCTCAAGTACCCATTCAAGATTCATCAATTGTAAGGGGGTTTGGGTAGAACAGGTTTAGTCTTAGTAAACAAAAAAAGAGAAAAGGGAGGGGGGTGGAATCTATATATTTTCCACAAATATTTCTTTTATACCCTTGTTATTTCTTTTGAATTTCAAAACGGGTAGTGTTATTATCATAAGCAAAAGTGTTTTAAGTTGTAAAATTAATTATTGCATAGTAGGTGTAAAAGAAGAAAAATACAGCTCATTATTGACAAAAAAAAACTCACATAAAAACGAAACGGAGGAAGTATAGCATTAATGGTCGCGTCGTGTCAGCATATATTTATAAGATAAGTTAAATGATAAGTATCGTTTGAAAAAGCTTCATTATATTTTAAAACTTGCCTAACAGCCCAGAGGGAAAAGAAAGGAACAAATTAGTTTGCTTTATTTTTTTTACCGAACAAATTAATTTGCTTTAAGGATCAAGTTGATCAATTAGGATATGCTTAATAAACACCAAACCAAATATAAAATGTTGTAAAATGTTGTCAACATGGCCATATGTGGTGTTAAGAATTTGATCCAAAACACTAAAAAAATACCACCAATTCCAAAAGAAAGTTTAAAAATAATACTAATATGATACCTATAAGTGGCTTTACATATATGGTACCCTATCAATTTGTCTTAATTCGTTTTTTCTTTTAACTGAAATCAATTTCTCTTAATTCAAGTGGGCTCTCAAAAAGAGAAGAAATGTTTAAGGTCCCATCAAAACACACACAGGGAAGTGAAGCTAAAACGAACGGTGGTTATTGAGGAGTTGTTACGACAAGTCTCCAATCATATTATATTATATATACTATAATATTTTGAATAAAGAGTAAAATGAAAAAACATTCTTTAAAATTTTATTTATTTATTTTTTAAATTTTGTGATGATTTGTAATTTTTAAATAATTTTTAATATAATTAATTTAATTAATATTTAGTGAACACATTCAATCTATTTTTATTATTTTAATTAAGATGATTTAAGTCTGTTTAATAACAATCTGGATTAGTGCTACGAATGTCCACCACTGCTTAAAAAAGGTTATGCCGTTACGGGGATATGGGTTTATAGATTAAGAAATCAAAGATTTGGGATATGAATGATACTGACTCTACAGCTAATCCATCAACAATTCTCACTCATATCATCCACACAATGCTTTCATGAATGACGAGGATTTATTTGTTCATTGCCAATCACAAGTGTCAGACCACTATCCCAACTCTTCTTTCCTGCTTTTCTGTAAACTTCTCCAATTATACAGCTTTTAAAGCGCTAAATTGTTCGAGAAAATGTAAATTCAATCGCAGCTTTTATGAATACTTGCTAAAGGTTTGGATCCAAAGGAACATAACTACACATGTGAGACTTTATAGGTAAGTGATACTTTTGTTGAATTTTTATTTTTGAGTGAACAAAACAAATGATAAATCTTAGGCAAAGATTTTCCCTTGGCTTTGTCAAGATCAAATACATTTGACTTTCTGATTTCTAGATTTTTCTTCCTTTAAATGGAATAAATGTTCTTAAAATTGTGGCTTTGTCTCCATGAATTTTCAAAGTTGGAAAAGAAAGTACAAAATATCAAAAGAAGGACCTTTTTAGATTAGGACATGCGTTTTAGAATAGAAGTTTTTGTTATATGTGTTTTCACCTGATTTATTATTTAGATTCATATTATATTTGTCCAAATTATGACTTTAGAATTCTTTGGTAGTATATACTTTAGCATTCTAATTCTTTAGTGAAGGTTTAAAAAGAATTTCAAATAGACAATGTGTGGTGCAAAAGGTGGAGGCAATTGTTTATTATCTATGGTAAGAAAACTCTTCTTCATGAGCTAAAGTTGGTAGAGGAATCGCTGCCAGGGTTATTTACAGTTGATATAATCAGGAAAAAAAATGGTTGCTCAAATTAGCCAGATTGAAGAGGAAATTTATACTTGCTTCAAATAAGTGTGTACGAAATAAGAGGAGTCTTGATTTCATTGTGTGCCGCAAACAGTATTTGCGGATTCGATCTGAAATGATTAAGGCATAGATAAGTTATACTATTTAGAATTATTTTATTTATCCTAAATTATACTATTTAGAATTATACTATATCAATTAATAATACCATTTACAATTATACTATAATATAGTATAAGAAGTTATACTATTTAGAATTATACTACATTATTTAGAATTATTTCATTTTCCCTCATTATAATCATTCATTTTTAGGACCACCCATCTTTAGTCTTTTTTTTTTATGAAGTATATAAATGATCTTGTCAATAAACTCCAAATTTTATTGATTTGGCCTTACTATAATCACCACATTTTTTTTCCTAGGACCATATCATTTAAAAAAAATTCTACACTTTCAAAATCTCAAATCACGCTGTTCTTCAAACTAGTTAAAAGTGTTCTTCTTTATTTGTCTTCTTTATCGTCTTGGCCTTCCATCTCCACCGAATCATACACGCACATGGACACAACATAAATCGAAAGCATGAAAATTTTAAGGGTAAAATCCATGGCGGTCCCTGAGGTTTGGCTATATCTCTCAGTCGGTCCCTACACTTTGAAAATTCGCCGCTTCAGTCCCTGCCACTTAATTCTGTCTGTTTTTTTTAACGGGACACGTCATATTTGTTTATATGGCAACATTGACTAGTCAAAATTGAATTTTTATTCTGAATTACCCTTTGGTGGGTTTGGATGTACATGTAATCAACCAAACTATTGTCCAAGTCCTTGTTAAATTTTATTATTTTCTATATCGATCCCTATATAATTATATTATTATCCATTTAGGTCTCTCTTAAATTAACAAAACAGAAGTAGGTCAGGGGTAGAATGTGATTTTCTTTCCCTCTTAGAAAACCAGAAGTTGCAGCACAACCTGAAACACAACATCTCAGATTTCAAAACTATCAAAACCATGTAAACCACCAGATTCGACCTCTTCACTAGCAAAACTATCTCAGATTTCAAAACCATGAAAATTTTCAAACTTCTTCATTAACGAAACCATCTCATATTCGAATTTCTCTCCCAACTTTCAAAACCAAACCCAGACAAATCTCTCTCCACTTTTCAAATTCAAAATTTTCATTAACAAAACGATGTCGTCTTCTCCGAGGGGAAGAGAGGTTTAGAGGCTTGCTTACTCCGATCGTTTCCTTGGTATGGGTTGAGTCTACTACGAAAGAGAAGAGAGAGGTTCGGGTTGTGTTTAGACGGGGACAAAGAGAAGAGAAAGGAACATATTGCGGTTGAGGAATAGCAACTGTGGTGTTGGGTTTGGTTGAATGAGAGTTAGAGAGAGACGAGAACAAGTGTGAGGAAGAGAGAGGCGAGATTGAAGGTTAAGGAACGAATCTGGTGAAGTGTTACGGAGAGTGATGATGGTTGTGGTGTTAAAAGAGAGACTGATGGTTGTGGTTTAGAGGAAGAGAGAGAGAGAGAGAGCAGGATGAGAGACGATGACAAAGGTCGCTACAATTAAGGGTTTGTTTATATAAATTGATTAAAGATTTGAGGGCAAGTTAGTCTTTTCATATTTTCTGTTAAGTTTAGCAGACAGAGTTAAGTGGCAGGTCCCGGAGCGGCGAATTTTCAAAGTGTAGGGATCGGCTGCGAGATATAGCCAAATCTCATGGACCGCCATATATTTTACCGTAAATTTTAAAGTATTGGTTATATCCGTGGGAGAAAAACAGAGACATCATAAGTACAACGCCAAATTATCAACATGGTTGGCTTAAATGGTATAAGACGAATTATTGTTAGCCCTGTATGTTTTTTTAACACTTTTATTTAGTCAATTATTATTTATATAGATTTCATTTCTAAAAAGGTATCGTCTCTTCAATTTTATATGATGCAATCTATTATTTTACAATTTATTACTACTTGATTTAGCAAAAACAAATATTGGTATTACATTGGAAAGCTTGTTTGTTACTAATAGAATCACATACCGGTTTAACTAATAAACAACATAATAAATTGATTTGATTTATTAACCTCGATTCCAGTGGAAGTTAGCAGCGGAGCAGGACCAGTTTCGATGTTGGTATTGCGAGCAAACCACGGTCGAGTTGTCGACGAGAATGCCCGACTGTTTCGCAATCTAGATACCACACTTGATCTATGCATGATTCAGGGTCAGGAGGCCTTGACCTCACTCTCTCCCTTTGATAGCTCTTTCTCTCTCTCTCTCTCTCTCTCTCTCTCTCATTTTGGAGGTGGTGGAGTCCTTTTGAGGAAGAAGCAAAACTTCTTATGTAGCCTTCCAAATGGGCGAACAGGCCTGATGGCCTTAACATGCTCATTTCATCCCTAACTCAATTATCGATTCATACATTGACTAACCGAGTTTGATTATCCTTAATTGGGCTTTCCAATCTGTCTCGGTCCACAATTCCGATTCAGACCTTGACCGACCGAGTTCATTTCACCGGTCATGGGCGAATCGTTTTTTCCAACAGTTACTACTAGTAATATATCACATAACGTAACAAAACATTTCACAACTTTATTTTTTGTTTTAATAATTTAATTTAATTTCTCTTATTAGAAATTAAACTCTCAATTTTTTAATATTAAAATTGATTTCAATAGCAATGAGTTAAAAGTTCATTGATTACACATCTTTATTTTTTACTATTTAATCTTTTTATTTATTATTTACAAATCAACTTATATTTTTTCATCTTGAATTGAGCTATTAGTTTTTTAGTTCCTTCAAATTTCTTGCCTACTTGGCTCACGTATATATATCAACTTTTATCACATTTTTAATCCAAGAAATATCATGACCAAAAGTATTTTTCTAATTTTTTTTCTGCTTTTATATACGTTTTGGATTACTTATCGAAAAAATAGATATACATTTTGGATTGACATGAATCACACATGGATGAAACAGGAAAAATAACCACGACAAAAAAAAAAAACAAAGAAAAGAAACAGAAAAATGTTGAGATATTCTTGATAGGTTGTAAATATTCTACTTCCAAAATTGGAGCCAATTATGTTCCTAATTTGTAGCTATAGAATTAGATGTTTGTTTCCATTATTAGTTTCTATGTAATATAAAAACACTCTTGTAAATCAAAGATCGGTGTGTGAATGAGAAATACAATATTGAAATTCTCTCTATTGTCTCTGTTTCAAGTTAGTATCAGAGCCCAAGGCTCTTGATCTAAATCATATTTCTGAAACCTGTTTATAAATAAATGGGTGATAAGGTTGAAACTTCATGGAACAGTCTTGTTCCTGTTGTAGTGGAGTCCGAAGGAGTATTTAATGCAAGTATTACTCTTACTGAATCAAACTATGATGTGTGGTCACAGTTGATGGAGATGCATATTGCTGAAAGGGAAAAACTCTCATATATTCGTGGAAAACCAGCTCCACCTAAAGAATCTGAAGAAGGGTATGAAAAGTGGTATGCCGAAAACCAGAAAGTTAAGAGATGGTTGTTGATGTCGATGACACCTGAAATCATGAAACGCTATGTCCGGTTGCCTACGGCTTATGCAATTTGGACAGCATTAGCAAAAGCATTCTATGATGGAAGTGATGAACTGCAAACTTTTGAGCTGAACTAGAAAGCCATTGGAGCTAAACAAAATGGAAGATCTCTTTTAGAATATTATGGTGAACTTGTTAACATTTTACAAGAACTAGATCATACAGACAAAGTTGTTATGAAGGATCCTGATGATGTTGAAGAATACAGGAAATCCATTGAAAGATTGAGAGTGCACATATTTCTTGTTGGACTAGATGACTGTTTTGAACAAGTCCATGGAGATATTTTGAGAAAAGATTCAATTCCAAATTTAGAAGAATGTTATTCTTTAATTCGACGTGAAGCTAATCATCGAATTACATTCAGAGGAGAATCCGAAAATTCTAAAACTGCAGCAATGGTTGCTAGGAATAAGCCAAGAGGTAATCAAAGCACTGAAAAATCTTTGTACAAATGCACTCACTGTAATGATACTGGACATACAAGAGAACGCTGCTATGAATTGGTGGGGTACCCCGAATGGTGGGATCACAATAAAGCTAAAAAGAAGAATATGAAGAAAGCTCAACCTATCACTGCAATTGCTGAAACAAGAACAAAAGATGAGGTTGGTGAGATGCAT
>CAODLS010754960.1:0-11127 GCA_948243855.1 Flueggea neowawraea
ATAAGAAATTCGACGAAGCAACAAAGAAGACAGTCAAAGGAGAAGGTTCTAAAGGGGTGAAGAGACCTCGAAGCTCCTGATAGAAGCAAGTTTTCACCAAATTAGGTATTCATGTGTCTTCTCCTTCTAAGAAACAGAGGATAGAATAGGAAATGCCTAGGAATATAGGTAGATTTATGGATGAGAGGGCCTCTAATTTGTTTGATAGCTTGAAGGAGGTTAGCTTTTCGAATTGAAAGGTGTTTGACTTTCGTTCCTTGAGAGAAGGGGGTCTAGATATAGAGAATGACTTTGTGAGGTTCGGATTGATGGATTTCTATGTTGAAGCCTCCGAATTTTATCCAGAACTCATTAGGGATTTCTATACAAATGCATAGAAATGGATTAATGAGGATGAAGATGATATCCTTTTTGGTATCAAACCATTGGAGTAAATAAACGTGTCAGTGGAGTTGACATTGTTATAGATCAAAGGCTCTTGAACAAGCTGTTCAATCTGCCTTTGGTTGGCATGAGAGTAAAGAGGGAGAAGGGTCTGAATGAGTATGTTGACATAGAGGGCGATACAATTGTGGTAGACACCGAGGTAGCGCAGAAATTCATGTTTGACAACTTTGGTGTGGTCCAAATAGAGAAAGGGGTGAAGAATCTGGACCAAAATGACTTTGGCACTAGGTGGAAGCTAGTTCACACGGCGTTCACCAAATTTCTTTAACTAAAGTCTCATACTCAGTCGCCTCTCACGGTCCAAGATGAGATCTCAATGTACTTGCTCATGAAAGGGGAGCAAGTTAACTTTGCTTGGGTGGTCATCGATTGGTTCTTGAAAAGGTCAAGAATTTCAATCTTCCAACATTCTCATTGTAAGGTAGACAAAGAGACGACAATATGCTTTTTAGAAGCCAATTGACTTAAGTATTCAAGTATTACAAGGTGAAGTTGAATGGTTTCGAGTCAAAGCAAGTCATTGAATCTTGAAAGATTCGGATTGACTCATTGAGGATCATGAGATTGTACCAAACTGTCGAGAGAGGGTATGTGTTCCATTTATATCTCTGGGAGGATGATGTAATGGTCAATCCTAAGGATGAGGAGATGAAGCCCAGTCCCGAAGATAGAGTGACCATTTGCAAAGCACAATATGACAAGAGGACAATGCTTAATAGGAGAAAGGAACCAGAGTTGGGAGAGAGCTCTCATCAAGTAGAAGAAAGAGTTGCCAGCTCCACAGAGATTGCAAATCTGAAGCAAGAGTTGCTTGAGTTGAAGGCCAGTTCCAAGACATTTCAAGCGAAAACTCGAGCCAATTTTGAGACTATCATAAACCTACTTCAAGAAAATAACGAGCTTCTAGCTAGTTTAAGGGTGCTTCCTCTATTTCTCTAATTCCACGAAAGGAGAAAACAACAGAAGAGAAGGAGGAAGAAATGACCCTTGAGATGGCAAAACAAGTTCTAAGGAGGTATAAGGAATTTATGGATGAGGTTGATGCAGAAGAATCCTCCTCAGAATCTTTTGTTAGTGGTATCCCAGAACCACTAATAGTTGAAATGGAAGATGAGACTCCTACGATTCTAGCTGATGCTCCAGTTTTTTGCTCTCATCCTCCTGAGGTTGTGCAACTTGATGACTTGGAGGAAGAGCTAGAAGTATCCGAGACTGTGGATCTCAGTGACAAGGCCAATTGGAAGATTTTTCCTTTCCAACCACACCAGTGATCTTCATAGGCCAATCGATCCACATATTTTGTCATGCATTTCATTTGCATCATGTATATTATTTTATTTACTTTTGTTGTTAACTTTTGTGATGCTTAATGGATGTCAGCTTCCTTTGCCATTTTGTCTCTTTATGGTGTTTATTTATGTTATCTTTTATTTCCTTTTTGAATGTTGACAAAAAGGGGGAGAAAAATATGGCTAAGAGTTTGGAGTTTGATATTGAACTTAAAAGAAAAAGACTTGTGATTATAATTGAACTAACAAACGTGAAAAGGCTAAATCCCTTGATCAAAATTCGTATATTTGTAGTTTGTTTAAATTTTAAATAGATGCATTGATTGAGGAAGAGTGCAAACTCTTTCCATATTCTGTCATCATCAAAATGGGGGAGAATGTTGATTTTTAGTTTTGATGATTTAAACAAAACAAGTGAAAAAGTTAAGTAATGCACGTTGCAGCTGAAGCTAAGCACATAGCGGTATGATCAAGGCGCGCTATACCAGTTGCAAGTCATGTTGATCATACTCAACGTTTTCAGAAACATCACAAGTCACGTAGCATCGAATGCAAGTCACGTTAACGAGGACCACTTAGTAAAGAAAATGATCCCGAATAATATAAGGCACGTTGCACATGGTCTAAGTCACTTTATGAGAATGTTGAACTCACTGGATGGATTACACAAGCATACAAGTCAAGTTATAAAGTATGCAAGTCACGTTATGAGAATGATGAACTCACTGGATGGATTGCGCAAGTATACATGTTACGTTATGAGGTATGCAAGTCACGTTATGAGGAAAATGAACTCTCTGGACTGACTGGACACGCTTACAAGTCACGTTGTGCAACATACAAGTCACATTGACGAGATGTGCACCAGACCTAAAGTGGAGTTGTAAGACAAGACCAATGTTTCAGTAATTGCAAGTCACTTTGATAAGTTAATGAGCCATCTTTGAAGAAACACGTATACGCACGTTGCAAAGAATGCAAGTCACGTAGACGGGTATGATGTCAGCTTCTGACAAATCGACGCCTCGAATTCAAATTTGAATATTCCTGATAGATTGTACAGTGTCACGTAAAGAATCAAAGATACGATCTTTGAAGTTCGTTAACATACGTTGAAGCCTGAAGTTTCTAGTCTCAACGCACGCTGAAGGATAATCAAGACACGTTGCAAGATGTGTAAGTAACGTTACATAAAGTGACATTTGAGGCAGTGGCATCTGAGTGGAATACAAGACACGTTGCAAGCAGTGCAAGTCATGTTACAGTAAGTGACATTTGAGGCAGTCACGTCTGAGTTGGATACAAGAAACGTAGAAGAGAAACAAGTCACGTAGCATCTCAATGGGACATCTACAATGCACGTTGCATATGATACTATGCACGTTATACCTGCTGATGTCATAAAATCAGAGTTTCTTTTTCATCTCTAAACGACAAATTGAAGACCTGCAACAGATACATTTTGAAGACCGCCTACAAATAGAGGTCCTCACTTTAGAGGTATATAGAGAACTTTTTGAGAGTGTGCCCAAACTTTGCTATTCAATTTCTTGACTTTCTCTCTCTAAGCTTTCTAAAGCTCTTACATTCCAACCAAGCTTTTAACTTACTATTTACTTTTTGAGTTGGTGTGAGATTACTCTCTTTAGTCTGGGAAATTGTTTGTAAATCAAGCTTTGGTGTTAAAGCTTAAGGCTAGTTTAGGTTTGTTTGTTAGAGCCTTGAAAAAAAAACAAGAGTTGGTTTTCTTGTTGAGCCTGCAAAACAAGGTATAAAGGTTTCTTGTTGATCCTGTAAAAAAAGTGTGTAAAGGTTTCCCTTCTCGAGGAAGTGAGGAAGAGTCTTAGTGGATTTCAAATTCTCTAGTGAGCTATAGGAGTGGACGTACGTCAAGGAAGATCAAACCACTATAATTATGATTTGCTATCTCTTCTCTTACTCTCTCTTATTTACTTTCTTTGCATTTCATTTAATTTACATTGGTGTGTGTTAGGATTGAGCTATTTCTTTTGTTTTATAAAAGATTACAAAAAATTTTCAAAAGGCTTTAGTTCTTAGCATGAAATCCAATTCACCACTCCTCTTACATTGCCATATTGGGATTGCAGTTCTACATGCATAGTGTCCATTCTGGAGAACCCAGTATATCTCTGACTTGATCCACGTCCGTAGACCATAGCACAACTTACATAGATCATAGTTGTACGTGCGTAGATGTGGTACTACGTGCATTATGTCCACAAATATAGAATCTGCACATTTGCATCTCTTTCATAGATGTTTTGTGCACTTCATCATCAAAACTGAACTCAACAATATTGGTTATGTCCGCATTCAAATAAAAATATGAATATAAATAATTATTTTATTAATGGGCTTGTAATTCATGAATACTAGAGTCAATTGTATCGCTAAAAAGTCGTTGGTTCGATTTTTGTCGAGCGTAAATAAATGACTTTAAAAAAATCATTTTATTAGTACCTCTAACAGGAGCCTAGTTACGAGCCTAGTTATGATATATACTAATAAAATCAATAATCATGGGTAGTACATCTCATGGATACATAAAAATAATAGTATACCAAACTTTGGTCCTTTAGTACACAGTCGTATTTCTTTGTGTTATATATGGTATTGTTTCGAGAGATCGAAAGGTCACATTATATTGTGTTCGAATGAGTTGGCTCCACCAGTGATTCACTTTACCTATGATCTTCGACAAGAATTAATGGAGACGATACTTATCCAGCAGCAATTTGCACTATGACAAAATCTAAAGAAGACGTTGAGATCATTTTATCTATTAGCATCATCATATCCAATAGGCAATAACGTAGGTTGGTAAAAACTACAAGTATTTTTTATCTATTTTAATGGTTATTTGTGCTATTTGGAATTTAATCATAATCAAAACTTTATTTTTCTATGGGTGTGTTTAATAAGGATCAAACTTGACAATTATTTACACAAACTCAACCTATATTATCAACTTAGTCACCATCCGTGAATATTAATATCGTAGCCCGAGTATTGCGCATGCTTTGTTTGCCTTAGCGATGGGCAAAAGCGTGATAACATCAGCCAACTTGACATAATAGAAATCAGTCGTCTTTGTTATCCAAAAGTGCATGCACCTTATCAATGATTATTAACCTTATAAAAAAAAGTAGAATTGTTGATAGGATTCAATGCAAGATAACTAATCTCACTTACAAAAAATAGAGTGCTAAAAGTTTATATGGTAAATTAAGTTACTTCAGCATTCCAAATAAGTAAATTTTCTCAATATTAGAAAGTTAACTCCTCTACTAAATTTTATTTTCTGGGCACTGTGAGCTGAAATCTATTCCTCAAAATAACAAGCTCATCATGATTGATCAATTTTTTTTTGAAAAGCTTATGATAGAATGTACATCTAAGAGCAAGGATTATAATTAACATACGAGAAATTCTTAGTTGCATTATGTTCACCATGTGTTTTGTAGACAAATTTTCATTCCCGCATGTGATACCGACTTGGGTTTGTTTTAGCAAAATTTCTTCTCCATCCAAAACATTTTTGGTGGATAAATAGCCGTCACCTGCCCTCTAATGTACTATATTTATCTCTCCCCCCTTTCTTTGTCAAAAAAGTGCATGCTCATTCTAGCTGGAAAAAAAAGTGCATGCTCATAACTCATAAGTGCCTGTCTTGATCATCAAATACTAACTTGAAAGAATTGAGAAAGTAGATCTAACTCTACAAAGCTTGTATGCTTATGGAGGAATAAGATCGAAAGATAGCACAAATACAGAAATGAAACAATTAATCAACTCAGAAAGGCTTTTGACATCATAGATCATTTAACAGTTATCATATGATTGGACAAGAGACATGTTGCCTTAAGAAGTATCCAATAATAGGGAACAGTGTCCTTTCAAGAGTTCAGAAAGTTCAAATACCATTTCTCAATACAAAGCACTATTTCTTTTTTCAGCTTTTCAACATCACAATTCACAAGTTGTAAACAACGGCCAAAAAGCAACTGACTAGACACACACTCAGATGGTCAAATACTTAATGGTGATGCTGAGTGATTCATCCGAACTAATACTACTGATCAATCTTTCAAGGTTACTAGTATATGTATATATTTGGTATTATTTTGTGAATTGGACAGCTCTAAAGTCAATAATTATTGGCTGTAATTCCTTCTTTTAGTTTCAAAAAATTCTTATAATGTACGGACTAATCGGCCGCACTATAAATCAAACAAAGTTTTGCCTACCCATTTGGTCTCCACTTTGTTTAGGATTAGACAGAAAAGCTTGGGAGGTTGAACTATATATATGAAGACGAATCATTGGTTGAAATCACCAAAACTTGATAGTTTGAAATCCCACGAAGCGCAAGCTTATGGCTAAATTGAAGTTCTTGGTGTGCTTTATTGTGCTTCTGCTTACATTTGCAAAGTCTGAGTCTAGACTCAAACCCTACATTGAAGGGGAAAAATTATCTACTATCATCCGTGATTACGTGAAAAATCAAGAGAACTCAAACTGAAATGGCGAGATGATGAAAACATGGCTCGAAGTTTTTACAGCTCCAAGCGAATGAGTCCCGGAGGTCCCGACCCGCAACACCATTGAGTGGCCATATTTGAGTAGGGCTTTCGCGTCGTATTGCGTAGGAAAGCAACATACATGGATTATATATTTTTGGGATTTTGAATTTTCAACTACAGAACAAAACTAACCAGCGTCAGGCTTCTAATTGTGACATTGGCATCCGCTAATGCCTATTGTTTGAGCTCATGTTATGATGTAACGTACCACATGCATGCATGTATTGTTTTTGAAGCGTGCAAAATTATGCTTTGAAAATTTTATTATTTTTTTATCCATTTGCATAATTGGTTAAAGAGGGAGCCTAGAGTCAAATCGTTGAAATCATTCATCGTTCATGTTGTCGCTTTGACTCCGCAATAATTTCGAATAACAAAAAGTTGAATACAAACAGTTGAAATTTTGAATGAAACCTTATAATCTACAAAACCGAAGTGAGTGAGCTTGAGTTGCTCTATGAGAGTATCTCCGATTCTCAAGTCAATCTAGGATTGATGAGAATTTTTTTTTGTCTCACAAAAGGGGAGACCAATCTCATAATAATCACGAAAAATTTGAATATTCTTGAGGTTTGAAATTAAGATATCTTGGTCTTAGATATGAGTGTTTATCAACTAAGTTATCCAATCTCGACAGAATTAGTGAGAATTTTAGTACTAGTTTAAGAGCATCTCCAATGATGCTCTTTATTTTTAAAGTGCAATTTTTATATAAATAAAGAGTATATTTAATTATATAGAGCAAAAAAAATTGTTCTCCAAAACAACTCTTTAAAATTTAATAGTTATTTTGTTAGTTTCTATAATAAAATTAATTTTTAATTATTTTAAATCTCTTTTTTATATTTTTTTATTTTTATTTATTATGTTTTAAAATAATATAAATATTATATCTTTTATATTATATAAGATTTATTCTAGTTAGTAATAGTTATTCTTTATTTTATTTTTAAATTACAAAGAGTGAATTGGAGTTGTGCTTTTCAAAAATAAGTCTTTATAATAAAGAATATAATAAATTTAAAAAGAGTATTAGAGATACACTAAGGGTGGTAAAATATATCCTACAATTGATGAAAACATATATTTATGGGAGGATGATGAGAGAATATGCTTACAGAATACTCTCCCGTACTGATGAATAATTCCTCCCTCTTAATATTTTTAAGGCCTTTCACTGGTTTGTCTTTTGTCTTGGGTCTAGAAAGTGTGTATCGGGTCTGGTGAGTTTTAGCTGATCATGTCATATCAATGACTACTCACTCCTATTTTCGTAATGAATTTCAACTTTATTTTTGTAACGGTAGAGTTGAGGTATTGATGATGTTCACAATTTCATGCTAAGGACACTTTGCAGAACACTTATCAATTTGAAGAACTTCATGTAATTTTGCATACCATTCAAGGACTAAACACATTCCTGACCGGGTTGACTCATCACCGCCTTCTTTCGGTTACCCCAAGCCTGGCAATATTTCCAGACTAAGAAAATCTTTCAAAATTCATTGTTGACTGAATCTTTCCTCTGATTTTGATCAAATCAAATAGTTTCCTAATTGATTCTCTCGGAACTCCACATATTTTTTCATGACTTAGCGGTACCACTCAATCCTTGGATTTAGAAATCTTCCCGAATTTAAGCAATTGACCACCTGATTAGTTTGTATACATTTATTATTTAGTTGTATATTCCTTCCTTATTTGGAGTTAAGATAAACGCTGACACCGGGTTGAAACCCTAATATATAATTTGTTCTTCTTATTTTCTCTACCAATTGCTGCCTTCGCATCTCCATTACCCAGCCTTTCAGCTTTCAGTTGTTTCTAAACCAACTCTGCTTTGTTAAATTATTTGCTACAACTCGAACCATTTCGGCCCTTCCCGAAAGAAGATCAAACTCGTTGAGTAATTTCCATCCTCTCTTTCTTTATTACTATCCTTTTTTTTCTGTTCCTCGTTTGCTTTCGATTCTTGTTTATCCTTGTTTTCTTTTTTAAAATCTTGTATCCATTCCTGGATACTGTTCCTATCAAGAAGGACGACAGACGGCGGCGAGCGACAGTCAGGAGGGTGGAGGTTGAAGGGAGGACCTTGTCGTGATGTGTGGAGGCACAAACCCGAAGAAAAAGTACAACAATGGCGGCAAAACTGCAGGTTGAAGGCAAATTCTGTATGCCCAAACGGTTTCCAAAAAGGTGCGCCGTTTCCAGCAAAGTCAGACGATGGTGCTTGAAGTGTATCTAGACGACATGAATTCCCGGGGAACAAACGACATACCGTTTACTGGATAACAGACGACATGTCCTTTTTTGGCAATATACGACACGCCATTTCTAGGAGGATCTAGACGACTAATGGTTGAGATGATAGACAACGTGTCGTTTCCGCTGGAGATCAGACAACATGCCATTCCTTGCATCCATACTACACGTCGTTTCATGGAGAGTCCAGACGACTGGTGGTTGAGATGACTGAACATGCCATGTCACTCGAAGATCAGGAGACATTCTGTTCACGAAGGCAGACGATACATCATTTTCATTGAAAGTCCAGACAATTGGCCACTCATGAAGATAAACGACGCGTCATTTGCAACAATCGCCAGGCGACCTCACGCCCTGACCAAACTAACGACAGGCCATTTCATCCGTCCATTTCCACTCTTGACCGGCCAGCTCTCCTGTAAACTACTTGTCATTTTTGACTGAATGGCTAGTCACCGATGCCTTTTTATGCTGATTTTCCGTTTTTACTTATTTTTTATTTATCCCTTTTCTTTGCAGGATATTTTTCTTTCACTCTGGAACATCTTCAAAAGCAAGGAAGTTAGGTATGATTTTCATGCCTAAAGTTTTTTACAATACTTGCCTTCAACTTTATAGAGTCGAAGTCTTTGCTGGAAATTCCTTGATGGCTCAGTGTAAACTGTTTGTGCCTCTTCTTTCCAAGAAGTTAGCCAATCTTAATTCCGAATACTCCATTCATCAACTAGATGTGAAGAAAATTCAAAGTGCCAATTTCTTCCCTCTAAATTGGCAAATATCCCTTCCTAACACCGATTGCTCTCTCCGGCGCACGTCCATGCAAATCCTTTGCTATGCACGTGACTTCCTTCCCATTCCCTCCTATCTCCACGTAATTATTAACTAATAATGAACTCGTTCCTGCCTAATTCCATCCTAACTAAGTTTCACGTCCTTTGCCATAAGAAAGAACTAAAGAATTAATCCAACCTATTATTCTACTTCGATCATCTTCGTGGTGCCACAACGCATGTAGATACTGTTTCCCTTCATAGATCCTCCGCCGCAAAAAAAAAAATTCCTAGATGATGTTTCCAAGCTAAGTTTAAAATCTGGTTGGTTCTTAGTCTACTGAAGGAATCTAACTACCTGTTTAACAGATAAATAGTATAATAAAGTATGTTCAAGTTACCTACCTCAATTCCAGCGGAAGCTCGACCCAACAAGCGGCGAAAGACAAAGGTTAGGATCAGATCGATGTTGGTCTCGCGAGCAAAACACAGTCGGGTTGTCGACGGGAGTGCTCGTTTCCTAGATGCCACTTTGGATTGGGACCATCGACGAACGAGGAACGAGTGGAGAGAGATGCTTCCTTTCCCTCTATTTCATGTTTTTGGTGTGGGCATTTTGGAAGAATCTCATTCTTTCATGCTTAATATATAAGCATCCAAATGGGCCTAATGGGCTTTGCACATGTGCCTTAAGGGCTCATTTCAATTGGGCTCGTCAATTGGTCTTGATCCATCGTCCCGGTTTACACTTTGACCAACCGAGTTCGATCCACCCGTCATGGGCAGACCGCTTTTTCCAACATATCCCACCCGTACATGACGGAATGGTACATCATCATGTAACATGGTTAGCACTCACATAACCATGCTCGATCCTTTTGTCATACAGGCAAATAGACCTCGCGACCAGCATACGATAAGAGCATAATTGTTATATATCTGTAAGGGATATATAACAACTCTTTACTCAATCCTTCCAGGTGACGTCTCTTGCAGAACAAATCCATTTTGTCATAGTGTATGCAACAACAGCACAATCTGCTGGAACGTGTGCCTTTCCCCTAGTTCGTAATCACACAATCGCTGCTTTCGAACTTATCGATCTCACAAAAGCTTTACTCATAGTTCACACATCATGTGACAGACCACATGAGAGCTAGCTAAGCAAACTTATGAGATTAGTACGAATGCGTCTAGAAACAAACTTCTCCTCTTACACCAAACAATCCACATGGCCAAGTTTACTTGCCCAGCTTATCACGCTTGGTCGAATCAATCATGACCATTAACTGCAAGCTAAAGTAGTCAAACTCAACTACATGTCTTGAATGTGTTAAGGGTTCTAAAGGTAGGTATTACCGAGAACCACATGTTCACGGCAGGGTCTCACACTAGGAAAAGTGAGATCATTTTTCAATCTTTTCCATCCATATGGTCGTGTATATAGCACACATAGTATGATCATGTGTTGTGGTGTTCTTTTCTTCCCTTGGAGGAGCTCATGTTTATACAACAATGTCAACACCACACAAAAGCTTCGGTTACGATGCATTTCTCCATCTAACCTTAACCGACACTGTAACATGATTACTTCTAGCTTTTAAGACGTAATATGCTAAAAGTCACTTAATTTTAGCATCTGATCATTTAATGATAGTCATAGAAACTCATCTTATGGCGTATGTCTTTTTTCGTACAAATTTTTCTTGCCCTTTTACAATGAACTCACAACTGTAAAATGCAAGATGACCT
>CAODLS010754965.1:0-20493 GCA_948243855.1 Flueggea neowawraea
TTTTTGTAAATTATAGAAAGTTTTAGTTAGATTTGTAATTTTAGAAACTTGAGCCCTATAAATGTAATTTTAGAAAATTTAAGGTATAGATTTGTAAATTCTAGAATTTATGGAGACTAACTTGTAATTTTACAAGTTAAGAATTAAAGAGTAATTTATGAGGGTTTAGAGATGAATTTGAGAATTCTAGCTTATGGTGAACCTATTGATAGTTTAAGGATATTTTGAGAAATATATGGAGATTTGCCAAATCTCGGGGACTAAGGCGTAATTTTACAGTAGTCGGGGACCAAATTGTAATTTATGAAGATTATGGATTTATGATCGATAGTGATGGAATCACGTTTGATATATGTTTTCAGTGATTATGAGGGTTTGCATTGCATTTACATATCATGTATATAATATGACCACGGTACCACATTCTGATTCATGTTATGTATGTCCATGTTCAGCTACTTGTCTGTGCCAGCGAGGCCAGCCACCGACCAGTCGGGCTTGACTGGGGATCCATCTTGGACATCCAAGTGAGTGGATAACAGCTTCAGACACATAGACTATGTCTTGAAACTCCTACTATATTTTATGATGTATTGAACATGATTATGAAAATGGACTAATATAAGAATTGGTTAAATGAATAAAATGATTATGTGATTTTTATAATCAACCCTATATATATATATATATATATATATATATGTATTATATATCTTTCTTATGATTTCAAATAATGAAATGCATGTCTACGATTTACGCTATGAAATATTATGGTTTTGTTTTTATGATACGGGACACCTATGATACGAGGTCGAAGTAGCCTTTGATATACCAATGATATATGTATGTACTATGACATCCCAACTACCAGAGATGCTGGTAGCCACGTGTTCTGATCCAACACGTGAATTGTTATGATGATGGCCTAGTCCACATCACCCATGTTATATGGTGCCATGAGCACACCCATGTTATATAGTGCCACGAGCACACCCATGATCATGGTCCCTTATCAAAGTTTTATGTTTTCACTATGAAATCATGTTTTAAGAATCGAATGATTATTAAGTATGTTTTCATGCTTGCTAGATGCTTTGCTTGCGAATGATTTCGAAATAACTATTACTTATAGCATGTATATGTATATGTATACGTCTATACCTGCATATGGTATTTTAAACTGTTTTCAAAATAGTTTTTGTGAGGCATGTATGAGACGGTATGGAGTGTTTTTCCTCACTGGGCCTTGACCCCCCTTTTCTTTCTATGTCTACTGTTGGTTTTATTCCACAGGTTGACTACTCTTGACTACGACGACATTTCCTCATTTTTGGATACCAGTGAGGTGTCATTTGGTTAGTGACACCCTTTTGATCGGGCTCCTATGTTCATGATGTTAGAGCTCTACACCGGGATATTGTCGAGTTATTGGGTTACCTTTATACTTTGATATATTTTGGATTTATTATGATATTCATATATATATTTTGATTATTTCATATATGATATATGTTTATTTTATCGTATGTTTTAAATAATAAATATTTTGATTAAATAAATATTTTAATCAATTGAATTTGGGTAGTAAGTTATGAATCATAAGGCTTGTCCGAGATGGGTCGGGCTCCCATAGACGGTTCGCCTCGTATGCCGGTCATGGGCTCGCTACGGGTCGTGACAGTGTAACACACTGTTACCTCATTTCTTGGCCGTTTCGTCTCCAATCTGTCTCATTTAGAATTTGCTTTATCAACTATCAATCATGACTTCAATCTTGATCAAGAAAATCGACTTCAACATTAACAATTCTCCACCTTGAAGTGAATTTTCTTCCTTACACAACTCATCCATAAAATTACTCCTCTGCCACACCACCCCGAAGGGCCTCAAGTCCTACAACAACGAACCAAGTCCATCTCAGACTTGCCTCCACTAGCGCTAGCTTTCCATCAACTCCTAACAACACACCACCCTGCATCTTTTCCTGTGACCTCCAGTGATGGCCTTTTATCATCACCAACACAATTGTCATGTCTAGGTATACTTGTTGTTAGACCTCGTGAATCAACCTGATTGATTTTTTCCTGTTCTAGAGTCTCAATCTCAAACTCCACCCTTTTTTCTGCAGAACTCATAACAGTCTTTAAACCATTAGCAACAACTGAATTGTCAATCAAGGTGTAAATGTCATTCTGCAATTACCCTTCATCACAACAGAAGATCCTTTGCACACTCGAATTCCTCCACCTCTTCCCGAGAAACTATAACCATGCTTCAACAAAGCACCAACAGAAATCAAGTTCTTTCACAACCCAGTGACATACCAAGCATCAAGTTTTCTGACCTTCCCGTCATGCATCCCGATCTTCAAAAAACCACCGCCTTCAACACTCAACTTCTCACCATCTCCCAATTTAACACTGCATTTCCATTCTTTAAAAGAATCAAACAGTTTTCTGGAAAAAGTCATGTGATAAGCTGCATCAGTGTCACTAACCCAACTATCTTCAGATCTACGTGTAGGAACTATCAACACTTCACTGCTCCCCCCCTCATCAGAATTATCCTGAAATTCCACAGAATTATTTTGAACAACTGCTGCACTTGATTTCCCACCATTTCTCCTATGTGGACAATTCTTTTTCACGTGCTCCATCTCCTTATAGTGATAACATATCAAACCATGATTCTTACCCATTCCCTTGCCCATACTAACGGTTAATTTGGACTCCACTCTGTCTCTACCTGAACTAGAAGTTAAGCTCTTCAATTCTTTAGACAACAAAACATCCTTCACATCATTAACAGAAATTCCATCTCTATCATACATGATAGTATCAACAAAACTCTCATATGACTCAGGCAACGAATGCAACAGAAACATAGTTTGATCCTCATCATCAATATCAACACCAACACCTTTCAAATCTAATACAACCCTATTAAATTTATCAAGATGTTCGTTTACCTACATGCCTTTTGACATCCTTAAGGTATGCAGTAGTCTTTTCTGATAAAGCTTGTTTGACAAAAATCTCTTATGATACCTACTTTTCAGCTTCTGTTATAAGCCTGCTGCAGTAGTTTCATCAGCCACCTCCCTCAAGACTTTATCCGTCAGACTCAATAGAATTGCACTATGCGCTCTCTTCATAGCCTCCGCTTTCTGCGCCACTGTCAATTCTACTGATAATTTCTCTTCACCTTTAATCGCCTCCTCACACTTCTGCTGAACCAGAATCGCCTTCATCTTCAGCTTCCACAACGTGAAATCATTCGAACAATTGGATTTCTCAATATTGAATTTATACGAAGACATCTTCTTTCTGCATAACGAACCCAAAGTTTATGAACAAACTTTTGTAGCTCTGATACCACTGTCAGGGGAAATCAACGATTGAAGAATACATAATAAACAAAGAGCAATCACACAAGAATAAAAGATTTACGTGGTTCGATCAATAACCGATCTACGTCCACAGACAGAACACAAGTATTCTATTATTCAGAGTTACAATTGGTAAAAAGGCACCAAGATTGTTCTCAAGCCACCTATTTATAGTATACAATGAAACTCTAGCCAAAATAGGCCACCAAAAACCCTAATACACGTATTAGAACCCTTCCTAAGTAGGAAAACACGTCCAGAATAGGTTATACGGGCAAACCGGATAAGACACGGTCGAAATCTCCCAAGACACAGTCAAAATCTCCCAATACATGGCCGAATAGTCGTGTCCGTGTAATAAACCACAAGACACTGTCTGGGACACGGCCGTGTCCCAGGCAATTAATACACTGCCTCGCCATTCCTTGGTCTTTTCGTTTCCAATCCGTCCCATTTCGACTTTTCTTCATCAAGTATTAATCATGACTTCAATTTTGATCAAGAAAATCGACTTCAACATTAACAATATGTTATCATAAACAGAGAATACATTTGATGGGAGAAACTAAAGATGATAGTTTTATAAAAGCCAACGTCGAAGATAACTATTTCAAGGCTGGCTTTCAATAAAATCTGAGAATGTACGTAATTAAGGTTCCGAAGTTCTGGAATACTCTTGACTATCCTAGTTGGAAATGTAGGATTGTTTACAAAAATGATCAGGTGTATGTCGGTGGTGGTGTGCGTTGAAGGTTGGTTGAGGGGATTGAAGCATTGAAAGCTGCTTTAGTGGGTAGCAGCTCACCTAAATTTTGGCAAACGACAATTAAGATTAAGAAAAGGACTTGTACTCTGGAAAATACATATGTTCGTGAGATTAGACAAACTGTGCTGCGCTGCTCGATCATATCTTCTGTGGCCCGCACATGCCATCAGTACAATAGATTCAAGCCACCCAAAAAGGAAACTCTTAAGGTGGTAAGTTGGCATAAAGCCAATAAAACAGTATCTCAGCAGCTAGAAATGATTCAAAAAGAGGCCTAAGAAACACTACAACCTGCGAGTCTAAAACTAAAGGTCACCAGGACAACAATATATATATAACAAGAATAATCAAAATTCAATAGTTGAAGTGTTGAACCCTAATATGACAAAATGGCAGAATGTTACTTTTTGGACAAAATAGTGGAAAGAAAAAAGATTAAAACACTAACACCAGTCCAGCTGCTGAAACATTCCTCCCCCGAAAACTTGCCATAGCGATAAAGAGATTTAGCTAGGCAGCAACATTTCACCCAAGCGTGGCCCCTCCCTTCCCAAGCAGAAACAAACCATTTCTCATATCAAGGAGCCAAAAAAGACGTTTCAACAACCCTTTTTAATGACTTAGCGACTCAGCGTACGCTTTTACTTCGCATGTCCTCTCTAAATCGACGGTCTCTTGTAATAAAGAAATTTGACGAGATGAAGCAGGGCTAGTCCAATCCACTAGTAAAAAAACTCTACAGGCCCCTCATAATCACTCTGACTAGCTATAGAGACAAAGCCCGCAACCTTTTCAAATACATATTCTCAAGGGAAAATTTAACATTTACACTAAATTAAAATTAAAATTTTGATAAATTACCTCGGTTTTCAAATATGAAAAACACCAGATGAAACAAATTGGATTTGATAAATGTCATTTTTTCTCAAAAAATTATGATATTTTTAGACAAATTGATTTTTTTGGCAAAAAAAAGATAAATTTTAAGGAAGAAAGATATCATCTTTCAGAATATATTCAGTGGTTTTCAAATGTCTTCAAATCAAAATTTTTGTAGATCAAATATCTTCAAATTACAAATTCTTTATGCAATTTTTTCGATGGTATCCAAATGTCTCCGAAAAAGAGCTTACAATTTTTTTTACAAGAAATTTAGTTTAATTTAGATGATTTTTAAAAATCTCCAAAAACGTTCAAATTTCACAATTATTTATGAGAAATTTAATTCAATAAATTTTGTGTAATATATATATTTCTTAAATTAAATTTAATTAGTTATATATTATTAATTTTGTTTTATTTTATTTAAAAAATAATAATTTGGTATTCGGTGAATTACAAAGGTCTCCAAATATATCTGTATGTCTCCGAATGTATCCATCTCTACACAAAATCAATATAATTCGAAAAAAGCAACCAAGTCAGTAAAATCAACCTAAACAATCACAATTAAAGTATTTTCTCATTTTAAACAATAACAAAAATTTCTAGATTTTTTTTAAAACTAGAGTATTATATAAATTTAAAAAAAAATAAAAAGAAGCAGTAGCTAGGGTTTGGAACCTTAGCCGTTGCACAGTCGCCTTAAAGAGAGCTACGCGGAGCACAACCGGACGAGAACAACGAAGATAGAGCAGGACTAAAATAGAGACAGAGAGTGATGAGAGGAGGCAATTAAAGCGATGGGATGAAGAACGATTAGAGGAGATGATGAGAGCGAGGCATGCAAATCTAGTCTGGAACAAAGAAGATGACGGAGAGGAGCGAGAAAGACATAAGATGACAGAGAAGAGCTAGAGAGAGGAAGAGAGAAGTGGTGCCAGAGAAGGTGAAGGGAGGGTGGTGACCAGAATAGAGAATGGGAGAGCTAGGATTTCGTGATAGAGAGGGGAGAGAACCAAATGAGAAAAGAGAGAAAGGGAAAGAAAGAGATATGGGTGTTTGGTCTAGGAGAGAGAAAATAGAGCGAAAAAATGAGAGACAAACACATGAGATTTTAGCTTTATATACTAAGAAATAAGGCATTTTTCAAACGAAATTCAAAAAATTGGCATATCACCAACTAACACTTAAAAAATTTGGCATTCACATAATTATAAAACTATGAGTGCTATTTGTTAGAATTTTAATTTTAATTCAGGCAGCTGGGATAATTAACTTTATTATCAAAGTTTGTTGCTCAAAGTGAATGAGAATTTGAATCTCTTAAGTAGGTAAATGTATTCAAATCGTTGTGGAACCTATGATATTGTGTATAGAGCTTATGATATCGAGAGAGTCATCCTTATTTATGGGCTACTGCAGTACCCAAGAGAGGAAGGTATATCATTTATTCTAACCCTTTTTTAAAAGGAAAAAGAACTCTAATTACATATTATCAGTGACGAAGCCAAAAACAATTTTGACTGAGGGCACAACTTTAATGTCATGGCAATCTATAAGGCCATATTGAGTCCCTGGAGCTTAATACTGTCAAATGAAACTAACCGAACATGTCAGCTTTAATGATGTGGCATGTGGCTGGAATGACTATCTTGCCCTCATCTTCATCACTCTTCTCTTCTCCTTTTCTTATCTCTAAGCCTTTCCCTCTCTCCTCTCTCTCTCTCTCCATCAAAACCCCATCAATAGATTAATTAAAATTTCCTCATTTTCCCTCACTTTCTTGCCAATAAATGCCCTAAACCATTTAAAAAAATCAAAGCAATGAAAAATTAGGGAAATCAGAGAACAATCAACACTTTCAAAAGAATCAAATTACAACCTTAAACACCAATCATGGAAATAAGAAACTATAGTCTATTCCTATTAAAAAATTGCAAAAATAAGACTCGCACAATTAACAAACATTCTTCATCTTCTAACGCAACCTAATGATCACTGTACACCATTACAACTGAAATCTACTCTGAAAACACCACTAAACCCAATCCCCGAAATTAAACCACCATTGCAATTAAACATTGAAACCACACTAAATCTCTGAAAATACCGAAACCACAATTGAATGAGGAGTGAAGATCAAAACCTGATGTAAGCAATTGGGTAACGACACCGTTTGAAGGAAGGAGCTAGCGTATAAGTGATGCGGTGCGTTTTGGTTAATAGTTGTACACCGTTGCAAGTACCAATTAATTTCTTTATTTCTTTTCTATTTTGTTTTTCTCTCTCTTGTTAGTTTTGAGATGGATTGTAGAGCGTATTTGGGGGAGAGTTTGTTATAGTTCAGTGGAGGAATTGGTTATTTGTAGGGAAGAGATGGATTGGCTGGGTTTATGCCAACAATTACTAAGTGTGTTTTTCTCTCTTCTTGGAACTTTCATCTGTAATCCTTTCTTTGTTAATGGATATTGCCTTCTGCCCGATTTTCACTCTCTTCCATTTCCATTAAATCGTATCTGTGTGCATCAAAACCACCATTGGAGACCGAGACACAGTTCCTGAACAAACCACCACTGAAACGCATTTTCGTCGACTATCGGTAAAGCATTTTTATTCAATCAACAAAATCAATTCAAAAGAAATAACAAAATCAACAAAACCTAATAGAACCCAATTTTGCATTTAATCAACAAAATCAACAAAGTCACCATACGATAGTCCTATAGTTGGATTAATTTTCGTCGAATTTCGTCAACGTCTTATTCTCTTCTCCAATCAATCACAACATACATACACAAAACGAAAACAACAAATCAAATTTGCAGATTGCTATCGTTCAGATCGAATCGCATGCGATCTTTAAGGCGCAGAGCATAAGGGAAGCCAATTTCTTGTAGGCGCCATTGTCGGAGACATGGAAGAAGGAGAAATAAGTTCAGAGAAGGGAGGGCAAAGGAAGGAAGAGAAGGGTGACGTGGCACAGTAGGAGTGGGTGAAATAAGAGTAGTAGGAGCAGTAGCAATGCTTCGATGGAGGAGGGTTCAACTCATGGAAAGAGAAACATGATGGGAAGAGTTAGATGGAAAGATTGGATCTTGATTTGTGAGGTTTAGGGTTTGATCACTGATTTTCTAAAAGGGGAGTTGGGTAAGGGACTAGTGGGAGGCAAAGATAAGGGTGAGGATGAAGAGGAGAGAGATGTTGAGGGAGTGAAAGAGAGAGGGAGCCACGGTGATGGGGAGAGAGACTGAGAGAGAAAGAGGCTGAGAGGGAAAAGAGGAGGTGAGAGAAAAGGGAGTGGAGTAGTCAAAGAGAGATCGAGAGAAAGGGGAGAGAGAAAGAGTGAGAGACGAAGAGAGAAAGGAGTTAGGTAGAGAGAGAATACATAGATGAGAAAGAGTGAGAGACGGAGAGAGAAAGGAGCTAGGTAAAGAGAGAAGACAAAGATGAGAGAGAAAGAGAGACTCAAAGAGAAAGAAAGAGTAAAGAAAGAGTGAGGTGAGAGAGATGCAGAGAGAGAGAGAAACAGAGAAAGTGAGAGAGAAAGAAAAAAGATGACGTGTCAATTGGGTCCGAGGTGTAAAAAGGTTGAAATGTCTTTTAACAATTTCCGTTTGTTTCATCTAACAGCGTAAAGTTTTAGGAATATAACATGAGTCTTTTGAAAATACAATGACGCAAATAGAAGACCTCGATATATTTTAAGGATGTAATAGTAATTCCTCCAAAGTAAAAAATTGAAGTTTTACAAGCTATTTTTGAAAAGAGTAGGCTACATATGATAGAAACACTAAAATTCATATGATAAAAACAATAAAATTCATGTCATTATTTAACCCAAGCAACGAGAACGTGAGAAAGCAACGAGAACACAGTTTTCTTGTTTAATTTCTTAAAAGTACATGAAATTTCAATTTTGGAATTGTCTTAGTCGCATTGCATGATCCAAAATAAAATTAAGCAAATGGGTTAATATAAAAACAAAATGGCTAGAGGTCGTGCAATAATTTAGATCAAGTGATGAGAATCCTCAAACGTCCTCTAGCTAGTTGCGCCATTTGACATTTATATATTTATTTACGCCGGTCCATTTTTAATCTTCATTTTATATAGAAATTTTATATATATATATATATATATATATAAAAGCAGGTTCCGTTGAAGAATCGACTTGTGATTAGATTGCAAGGCCATGTGTTGATTCTTGCACCAGAGAAGCCACTTTAGTCACACTGTCACGTAATTACATGTCTTAGCATTTAATTCCGTGGTTTTCCGATAATTAATTCGTCAAATATACAAATATAGGCAGGAATTTCTTAGACTATTTCTAACAAAATGATCTAGACCTTGAGACTGTTGTGACTTACTTTTATCTTTTTAATGAATTGAAACTCTTATATTTAATTCAGGAAAGTGTGAGTCTACTATCGATTTTATTTTACAAAAAAAAATTATTTCTAACCAAACGACAAAAAATACAATACACAATTTTAATATTCATGCAATAAACTGTGCAATCGATCTACTTCAACATAATTAAAATAGCTTATTAATTGAGCTTAATAAATGAATATAAAATTACTTTAGCTTAATTAAATAACAACTCCCACCTCATACCGATTAACTGAAACATTCCATGTAAGCAATGTTCGAAGATTCAACATTATTAAGATATGAAGACACAAAATACAAATGTACGACTAAATTGAGTTTTGAATAAGGACAACTCTCAACTTTATAGAGTGATTGACAGCCTGAAAGCAAAATTATGTTATCACTTCTGTATTAAATTTCAAAATGGTGCGATTAACATGCTTATGTGTGTCCAAAGAATCCATCAACCGTCGTCGTCATCATTTATACATAATTAAGAATTCTACCAATACAAACATGCAATTTGCATTATTGCCAACCTTGTTGAGAAATATTGTATGAATAGTCAATGAATTTTATTTTTTTTATGATTATTGAATCTTTTTTTCCCCCAACGTAATCACCCAACCCCTTGTTTTTATTTTTTACGAAATAGTCAATTCCCCTAATTGATCATCTATCTTGTTTTGAAAATGGTCATTCATATTATTTAGAATGGTCGCTAAAAGATAATGCCACACCTAAAAGTTTTATTATTAAAATAAATCTTTAACTAACTATAGTGGTTAAACTAAAATAAAATTGCGTGCCCAACTTAATGATTAGCATGTTAATTCTAAATGGATTACATTTTAAAAAGTTAAAGGTGTAAATTTTAGATAAAAAACTTGTTGAAAAGAAAAAAACTGTGAATTATTCTTGTTGTTGAAGTGGTCACTTGATATTTATAAAAATAATTAAATTAAATTAAAGTTAAGTAATCATGTAAAATAAATTCAAATTCAATTTTTATGTAAGAGATTACCCAAAATGCTTCCGTTGATGAGTTAAGTTATTCTGGGAAGAGACAACCTTTTTTAATGTACAACTTTCGGTTATGTTCCACCAGCAAGACTAACCGTTGCTATTGGTGATTTCGGGCCCACCAAAGCACGATTGACTATGGAGACAAAAGGACAAAACATAAGAAAATTTTTATCTATACTTATTATAGAGTTTTGTTCATTCACTGAATAATAATTTTTAATTAATTTAGTGTAAAAACAGAATTTCAACTAAATGTAAACAAAAATTTTTGCAGAATATATACATATGTGGGATTTATTTTATTAAAATTTTTAAATAAAAATTATATTTACATATATGTACTCAAAATTGTGATGATTATATGTCCAAGAAAAGCAACTTGCCGTTGTTTAGAGAGCTCCTTTTTTGTGCTTTATTGGAGAAATAAAAAACAATTGTTTGATCAGTATCATGTTGGATTCCCGTACGTAATGTGGCCAATGGAATGATTAAGTGATTTAGTTTAATAAGTCAAGTGTTAAATTTCTATTGGTTATTGGAGAGATATTATTTTAGAGATTTTATGAATTAATAAAATTTGTTGATGGACTATGACATTATAGTAACAAGGAAATTTTAAACCGATTATTTTTTTATCTATAAAAAAGATGGTTATTTTCTATTACATAATTGTACGTATAAAAATTCTAAAGAGACAAGTAGAGAGAAACACAATTTCATTTCGTTTTTGTTTGTAATCGTTTGTCTGAATTTAAATTTAGTCATGAAACAACATATGGCTATGCTTTTGATTGCATGTTGTGTAGTAATTATATATTGTTCTAAGATTCTAGACATAAAAATAATGCAGTATTAAGATTAATTATTACTCCAATTAAGTTTTACATATCATTCTGTGTAAATTTCGACCAAACATGAGATGCTATTATGCTTAACTTAATTATAATAAGGCCTAAAATTTTAAACTGTATAGAGAAAAAATATTGGGTGATTCATACAAATAAGCAACAAAATAAAGACAATTTCTCAAATGTAATAACATGTGAAAAACATGCTAAAAAAAAAACACAGAATAAAATTTTCAAAAATACAGCAGTGTGATCGCCTGTTGACTACGTGTCAAAAAGTTAACTACGCTTTGACCACACTATTTAAGCTAGTGAGAACGAATACAACTCGAGTACATACTAGTGTTAATAAATGCTCTGTTGACCATTAAAGACCGAGTACATGTGGAGAAACCCGAATACAAACTGGTGTTAATAAATGTTATTTTTGACCAGCAAAATTCGAGTACATATGGAGAACAACTCGAGTACATATTAGTGTTAATGAAAACTCTTTTGAGCAGCAAAACCTAGTACATGTGGAGAACTACACGAGTGCAACTAGTATAACAACAAAAATGAAACTCTTTTGACCATTATAACAGAGTAAATGTGGAGTACAATACGAGTATAAACACAATGAGAACAAATCGAGTTTTTTTTTTAAAATTTTTTGTTTATTATTTGGATGAGAACAAAGCGATAACGCATGAATACAAAACGAGTACAAACCAAATTTAAATACTATTTTAGTGAACTTCGGTCCTTTTTGTTGTGTAATCTCGTTGCATTCAACTTTCAATTTCTTAAATTTTTTCCCAAATATTGGTTCTTTTTGTTAAAGGTGCAACTAGAGTCCTTAAAACAATTTTCTAGATGAGTACATGACTAGTACATAACAAGTACAAATCAAATTTTTTAAATTTAGTGAACTTTGGTCCTTTTTGTTGGAGGTGTAGCTAGGGTTTTGAAACCCTAGCCGCCGCCCTTCTCCACCCGCCACTCTCTCCACCTTGACCACGCCTCTCTACCCGTTCTAACTCTCGTAGCTCATCTCTACCTAGATCCCTCGCTCTCTCTCTCTCCTCCTCGATCGTCCTCGCGTCGTCGTTTCTCTCCAGATCAGGTAGAATCGCATCACGTTCTTGTTCATCGATGAAGAAGAGAGTCGAGGAGGGGGAGGACAGATGAGGATGATGGGAGTAGATTGGGAAGAAAAGAGAGAGAAAGGAAAGTCAGAGACACGAAGGGAGAAATGAAGGGAGGAGAGAGAATGAAAAGGAGGTGAAGGAGTAGAGCAAGGCGGAGGAGGAGAAGAAGACAGTGGCTAAGACGATCCGGTGGAAAAGTCAGAGAGTAGAGAGAGAGAGCGTAGAAAGGAGAGAGAGGAGAAGCTAGAGGAAGGAGAGAAAAAGAAAAACTGGAAAAAAATGTAAATAGTTTGATATTAGGAAAATGAAAAATAATATTGTCTTGTATTAGAAAATATAATTGGTTGGGTTATATTTGTAAAATTAAAATAAAAAAAGAATATGGAATGTAATTTCCTCAAAAAAATACTTATGCAAACACTAAATACTTTTTGTAGCCCACGAAGGGTTCCAATTTTTTCTTTAACACAATTTAATCTTCTCTAGAATCTTTTTTAATCTTTTACTAGTTCAAAATTCAACTTTTTAATTAGTTATTTTGGGTTATTATTTAGTTTTGGACAATGAAATTCACATCTCTGTTACGAATTTGACATTTCTGTTCTTTTGCTAACGTCATAAAAAATTGAGTGCGTTTGACCCTTCTCGCCATTTTGCTGCGTGTGTAAGAGATAAGAATTGGTAAGCGGTGATTAATGAAGAGAATTATTATTATTATTATTATTATTATCGTATTTATTTATTGAAATAAAAGTATGAAATTTCAATCAGTTTTTGTGAGCTTTATATATGATTATCACTAAATTTTATTTTTGTGTGATTATTTAATTTAACTTGTATATCATTATTCTAATTCGTTCATTATAATCATTATTTTGTTGAATACATTGATATTTGATGGATTGATAATTAATTAACGTATTATATGCCAATGCCCTGTTTAGAAAATATTTAAAATCACTGACTAATTAGTACACCAAATCAATGAATAAAAAAATGGAAAATTCGACTGAAGACAACTTTACTAAACAAAAACTAATACACACGTCTGATTATTGAATTAAATACACCAATATATGATATGCTTAATAATATTGACTCTTTCAATTTATCCACGATTGGAATTTACTTTCCTGCTATGAAAATGAAGTCCAAAAGTACACAAATACACGCCAACCTATATAATATAACAAGACAACAACAATGAATCCCCACAATTTTAGGTCCCACTTGTCTCCCCGTTTCCCTTCTCTTTCAACTCGTCCTTTCAGAATCCAATCCATTTTTTTTGGTTGGTCACATATGGGACGAATTACAGTTCTTAGAGACCTCATAGGCATAATCAAAGACAAAGTTTCTCAAAGCAAAGCAGCCATAGTTTCCAAACCCAAAACCCTCTCTCTTCAGTTAGCCCTTCTCAGAGCCACAACTCATGACCCTTCCACGCCTCCAAACCCAAAACACATCACCACCCTCCTCTCCTTTGGCCACGGTTCACGCGCCACCGCTTCCGCCGCCATCGAGGCCCTCATGGACCGACTTCAATCCACGCGTGACGCCTCCGTGGCCATCAAGTGCCTTGTCATAGTCCATCATGTTATTAGGCATGGAGCTTTTATTCTTCAAGACCAGCTCTCTGTTTACCCTTCAAGTGGTGGCAGGAACTACCTTAAACTTTCCAACTTTAGAGATGATACTTCTCCAATTTCTTGGGAACTCTCTTCATGGGTTAGATGGTATGTGTCATATTTTGTAGTTTACAAGTTCTTTTTTATATTTTAGTTAAAGTTAGCTCCCAGTAAATCCTGCGAGATAGAATTAGACCCAAATTTCAATCAAGATATATAGTCTTTATTAATCTTGAAAAAAATAAAATTGTTGAAAAAGTTTATTAAAGTATCTGAATCAATTTACACGAATTTTATGATTAGAATTAACTTATAATTAATTTTTACGAATTAGCACAGTTGAAATTTTTCTTTCAATAATTAGTTAGATTGGGTGGTTTAATTATATCTTTTATTGTTGATTAATCTTGGGATAAAATTGCAGGTATGCTCGATATCTTGAAAATCAATTATCAACATCTAGAATTCTTGGATTCTTTCTGTGTTCAACTTCAAGTACCGCAGAAAAAGATGAAGAAGAAGAGAAAGTGACGTCATTAATGAACTCGGATTTGATCAAAGAGCTTGATTCTTTGGTGAGTCTAGCACAAGAATTATGCAAGAAACCAGAATTCTTGCACGTGAATGGCAACAGCTTGGTGGAGGAGATAATGAGTTTGGTGGGTGAGGATTATCTGTCAGCAATAAATGCAATCTCAATCAGAGTCAATGAGTTCAATCATAGACTGAGTTGCCTGACTTTCGGCGACTCGGTCGAGTTGGTTTGTGTTTTTAAGAAGCTAGAAGATTGTAAAGAGAAGTTGTTGGCTTTGTCCACGAGAAAGAAGGCGTTGCTTGAGGGGCTTTGGTGTTTGATAAGTGAAATTAAGGGTAAGATTGGGATGGACAAAACCAGCAGAGAGAATGGCAGATTGTTGCTCACCATGGGAAGTGAGTCGGCTCGGTTCGATGAGCGAGTCTTGAAATATGGTGACTCGGTAAGGTTTTCGTCCGCAAGATTTGGATCGAATAATGGAATTGATTACTCAGTTGTATAATGTGTTCAATAACGTGTATAGGGTGAGAATTGAAGGAGGAAACCATTGAAGTTGTTTTCTTCTTTCTTTCTTTTAATTTTGCTGGAGATTTTGCAGGGATTTCGTTAGATTGTTTTGATGCAGTAAGTCATTTGTTTAGAAGAAAACAAAGAGAAAAAAATAGTTTTTAGTTAATCATCATATTAGACATTTGTAAATGCAAAGATTTGTATTTGATACTTTGAGTAAATTCTTGAGATTTTATTGAGATTTTTATTTAAAGCGATGAAAATGACACCTTCCAAAAAAGAAGAAGATATCAAGCTTGATCTCAATAGAAACATTTATGAATAAATAAACTTTCAAATCTCGTGCTAAAAATTATACAGTTTGTATTCGATTAGTGTATTCATTTATGATAAATTATAAAAATAGGTTACATATTAATAAAATAAAAAATTAATTTTATTAAAAATTATAATATGCCAAATGACTCAACCCCAAACACACCATACTATTAATAAATACACCCTACATGTTGATTTCAAAACTAAATTTTAGCTCAACTCTTTATATTACGAACCCAAAGGAATTGCTGGTTGATATAAGGCCAAAATTAGAATTCATGCAGTCAGGTTATCTATACAAATGGTTTGGCTTTTATGTAGAGTACTTGAGGATGAGAACTCTTAAGTCGATTTTTTTTTTATTTTTTTTATATTATAATAATAGACAATTGTTTTTTTGTCCATTTTAAATTATAATTTTTTTAAAAAAAATTAATGATTGTGTGCTAATTTATTATATTTTTCTTACTTGAATATAGAAAATTTGTATTATTAATTGTTAAAATATAATTTTAAAGGAGCTATTGGAAATTTTTAAAAAAATTAATGATTCCAACCAATTTTTTTAATATAGGTAAAAAAGACAGTAAGTCTATTTTTATGGAATGAAAGTACTATTTATTTTAATTATGTAGACAAGCAGATGGGAAGGGTTAGGTTAACATTCTTAATCAATGTCTCTCCTCTTCCTCAACCACTGCCAATAATTTAATTATCTTAAGCAACACACATCACAATGACAACCCCTCCCTATTTCTTTATTTATTTGTGTGCTCCTCTGTTCAAGACAAGGCTTTTAAATGATAAGCCTCCATCATTTGCCTTCACATGATACTTGTATATAAAGCCTTTCATTTTGAGAGGTATGTGATCTAGTCGAGAGGATTTCGCACTCTGAGTTATTTTCTCAGCTTCTAAGATACTTCTACACTCTAGTATTCAAACTACTCATTTTTATTATGTACTAATATACTTGTGGTTTGATGATATTTGCAAAAAATTGAAAGTTCAATTTCTAGTGCAAATTAAAATAAAATGAGAAAAACTTATCCATTGAGTTCAACAGTAGCGAAGTCAGAATTTACGCTAAATAAGCACCGAGGATAAATGTATAACAAAAAAAACTCACAATTAATATATAACATTAAAATAAAAGAAACGTTGGTCTTAAAATTAAGTAAAATATTTAAGCAGATATAGTATTTATACAACCGACATTTTGCCATGTTCTACAAATGTTGCAAGATAGCTTCGATATCAATTGTTATTAAACTTGATCGTCTGTGTTAACTAATGAATTTTAGAATGAAATCAATTTAAAATAGTATTAACACAAATTGGTTGAGTTTCATTAAATCTATTGTTTCTTATTGTGGTTTTAAGTTTTTATATAATACACGAAAATAAGCTCAACATTTTTTTAATTGTGCGCTTTTCAATTGTTTTGCTTTTTTAATACGAATTTCTCTATTATGATTAGTAATTTTAATTTACAAGTGGTATGATTTAAATTTTCAAATGACAATTTTAAGTCAACTACTGAAATTAAATTATAAATACTAATTTAACTAATGTTAAAATTAATAGAACTCATTTGAAGAATATATCAAACCTCAAGGTCCGAAATAGGAGTTTGAGGCCTTGCATGTGCTTAGTGGCTCCGCCACTGCGTGCAATATGAGCATTATTGAGCAATTTGCGGTGTTGGAAAAACATTCAAATATATATTGAGCTTATCATCTCAACTATCCGTTAGATCTTTTTTTTTTTAGAACAATCCATTAGATCATGTGGTTGATCATTATGTAGTGTTGTTTGGGCCATTTTCAAATTCACGGAGATCACATTAACATAACATGAATTTACTAAGCGCACTTTCAATATATTGGCAGAGAATTAAAAATTATGTCAGCTATGATCGTAAATTTTATAAATTATATTTTTATAGTTCATAAATTACATTTTTACCAAATCATTTCAGACTCGTTTAAAATTTGTTTGAAACTGGTTTATAATATGTTTAAAATCTGTTCATTTTTCGGACTTGTTTATATGTTGTTTCTTGTTTAAAACTTCTTTATATTGATTTTATATGTTGATTCTTATTTAAAACTTGTTTAAAGCTTGTTTTTTATTTAAAAATTTTTATATGGATTTTATATGTTGTTTCTTGTTAAAACTTGAATATTGTTTATCTATTATTGATATCTTATTTATATGTTGTTTATAATCTTTTCATTTTTCAGACTTGTTTATATGTTATTTCTTGTCTTAAAACTTAAATATTGTTTATATATTGTTGATATTTTTGTGTATATATTAAAAAAATGGTTAAATTCTTTGTCGTCCCTGTATAATATTGAACTCTGCTCTCTGGTCTCTAACATTTAAAAAACTTCATTTCCACTCCCCGAGGTTTTCTGAAATAATGAGTCGTTAGTCATTGTCCGTTAAATCTAACAAATTTTGATAAAAATTCTATTTTACCCATCTCTCTTCTCCCTCAATCATTTCTCAATATATTCTCTTTCATTAATCTCTCCTAACAAGTCTCTCCCAAACAAATAATACACTTCATTCATCCCAAAATGCAAGTTTAAAACAATTTTTAAAAATTAATTTGAATCTAATTCACTTTGTAAATACAAATTAAACAAATTTTACTAAATTGCACCTTATCCAAATACACACACTCCAAACCAACCAAAACACACACTTCAAACCAACCAAACCAAACCCAATATTTTAAACCAATAATTTGTCAATAATTTTTGTATTTAATTTTGAGGGAATGGTAAGGAGGACGAGATAGAGAAGTGAAGAGAGCTAGAGAGTGACAGAGACTTGATTGAAGAGGAGGAAGAAGAAGAAACAATGTTCAATTGGTTTTCTTTGTTTAGGTGGGTTTGGTTAGGTTTTTAAGAGTCGAGTGAGTCAAATTTGTTTGGGTTTTGAGATTATAGTTTTGAGGGGTAAATCAGTCATTAATATTTATTTTATTTTGAATTTTATGCCACAACAGTAAAACTAACGGAATTTTTAACGTTGGACTAATGACTCACTATTTCTGGAAACCTCAAGGAGCGGAGAGGAACTTTTTGAAACATTAGAGACTGGGTTGGAAAACGTGACACATACACGCAACGAAAATTAAAATTTTTGTCAACAAAATCCACCAATGATCCATGCAAATTGATAAAACCGACAATGGAATGTGTGTTTACATCGATGCTTCGAAACAAGAATGAGAAGGTGATGTTGAAATAGAGTCTTAGACGCTGCAGGATGCGAACACCCTCTACCGGTATCCACATGAACGAACCGCCAAGGTGTTGGTGTACTAGCACCGAATTTTTGACTCTAAAAAATATCTTGCTATTTTTTTCTCTCTTTCTTTGAGTGATATTGATGGCAATGAACAAAATGAAGGGAGGAGAACAACTAGGGTTTCTTATAAGTTTACCTATAGACCTTAACAAACCCTGGTCGTAGTCTTACTAAGAGATCCAATTCTACTTTAACAAGAATTCATTTTCCAAGAATAAATTGCTTCAATATTTATTTGTTCTTTAATAAATAAATCTGGCCATATTTTATTTCACAAATAAATATTAATTGCCTATTTCTTTTGTTGACCAAGTTAAAACTCCTTCTCAGTTGACTAAGTCAAACAAACTATTTTAACTAGGTCAAATGAATTTTAATTTGTTTTCAAACCATTCTAAAACAAATTATTCCATCATTCACTTTAAAAAAAAAACTAACCAATTAATTGTATTTAAAATATTCTCATAAAATAATAGCAATATACATTATAAACAACAGCTCGTTCTAATGTGTGACCCTGTAGGTTCACTCAATATTGACAGTAGGTCCAAATTATCATTTAAGCCCACAAGTCATAAGCGGGCTCTAGCAAGACATTATGACTACCCAACTTGAGTGAATTCGATGACTCAACAATACCTAATCCACAGTACAATATTTAGTCCTTTTGTTACGCGATATCTCGATTAAGCATAAATCATAGATCATGTCATCTTTATAAAGTTTAATCAGATATTTCTTGATACCCAATTAGACTGACCAAACAAATAATATTGATAACCCCTATCAATCTCATTCGAGCACGTCCATGCATTTCATCAGTCCTACTTGTTATGTGACCAAAAGATATCTCATTCAAATAAGAGCAGGACAAATTCCTTCACTATCACTCACATTCCTCTACATGGTTTACAACATGCCCAATAATCTGTATTATTATCCTGTTAAGGATGATATTGAACTATATCAAAACATGGAGTTTTTCATGTAGGAATCTATGGTGAATTTAGGTCGAATGACTCAAATATTACTACTGCAATGAGAAGTACTGATGACCTAATCCGTATTGTATTTCTCATAACGAGTCAGTCCAATGTCATGTTCTCAACATGTATTTATGTTTTTGAGTGACATCTCATGTCCATGATTAGTAAAACATGATCATCCATCAAAACACATTCTAGTCTTACTTCATTATCATTTCCATGATAATGAACGACCAAGGAAAATTTAGAATAATATCTTTTACCTAGGCTTGTTACCGGTTTGGGAATCGCCGATTCCGGTTCAGTAACTAGATGTTCCGGTTTCTTGAATAAAGGAATTGGAACCAAACCGTGGTTCCCACGGTTTGTTCCGGTTCGGTTCTGGTTTTAACCAGTTTTGACTGGTTAAACCCCGAGTTCCGGTTCGGGTTCGGTTCCCTCTTTTAAAAAAAAAAATATTTTTAATCCGCTATTTTATCCCGTCAATTTTTTTCCAGTTTGTAAATTTTGTTATATTCAATAATTAATTATAGTACCAATAATACATTGTATTCTAAAGATTTTTTTTAATAATTTTCAAATAAATTAATTATTCTACTAGTAATTACTTCACATAAATTTTCAAAAAATTAAAAAAATCATTAAATTTTATTAAATGTAGTGAAATAACAAAATAACTAAATTAAACTATAGTAAAAAAGTAGAAGGAAATTAAAAAATGTAATTGCAAAAAATAACTTTGAGAAATATAGAAAATGTAATTACAATAATA
>CAODLS010754966.1:0-23822 GCA_948243855.1 Flueggea neowawraea
TTGGTTCATTAATGTAGTCTCGATTTGGGTGAACCACTTTTCTGAGGTCTCGATATATTTGCTCATTAGGTCCTCAAAGTTGGAACATTACTCATATGGCTCACCTCTTCCATGCCATCCTGAGTCCCTTGACCATCAACATAGGCTGCTTTTTGCGCTTCAGAGAACCCATCCATTTTCTTGCTCAAAGCCTCAATCTGAATGGCCAATGTTGTCACTGCATCCACACCAAACATCCCTGCTGGTTTAGCTGGCTTAGAACATGCTGAGTGCCACTGATAATTGTTCATAGCCATTTTCTCAATCAATTCCTGCGCAGCCTCTGTTGTCTTGTTGTTCAGGGTACCTCCTGCTGCAACATCAATCATCTGTCGAATCTCATGGTTTAAACCATTGTAGAATGTCTGAACCTGTAGCCAGGTTGGTAACCCATGATGTGGACATCTCCTCAATAACTCCTTGAACCTCTCCCATGTATTATAGAGAGACTCAGACTCAGTCTGTGCATAAGACGAGATGTCGTTCCTCAGCTTGGCAGTCTTGGCAGGTGAGAAGTATTTCAATAAGAATTTCTCTGCCATCTGATCCCATGTGGTAATCGAACCCCTCGGCAGAGAATCCAGCCACTACTTTGCTCTTTCTTTTAATGAGAATGGAAACAGTCTCAAGCGTATTACATCACTCGAGGCACCATTAATCTTGAATGTATCGCAAATTTCAAGAAAATTTGCCAAATGAGCATTCGGGTCCTCGTCTTGCAACCCATCGAACTGCACCAACTGCTGCACCATCTGAATAATGTTAGGCTTGATTTCAAAATTATTGGCCGCCATCGCTAGTCTCATTATGCTAGACTCTGTCCCCATCAAATTTCGCCCAGCATAGTCTGACATAGTCAGCGGCTGAAACACCGAATTTTCCTGAACAACCCTGCCAGGAGGCTGTTCTCTCTGAATTTTCTCATTACCCTCCATCGCGCCCCTTTCCATATCAATCTCCTATTCCCTCTGTTAGAGTCTGTTTTTGAGGTTCTGAAGAGTTGTCCTCTCAATCTCAAGATCTGCCTCGATTAATTCAGAAGAATTCCCTCTGGTCATATACTAACAAAATCCTGGTGAAAATAGACAAAACAAACCAAAGCGTAATCCCGAACAGACAAAATAAAAATACGAAAAGGCACAATGAAGTACGAAAACAAAAGAAAAGAAACAAAAATAACGAACTAAAAGAAAAGAAAAGAAAATAAAATAAAAATTGGCTAGATTAACAAAGTATTAGCTTTCCTAATATCCTAGTCCCTGGCAACGGCGCCAAAAACTTGGTGTTGTCAAAGGCTTACACCTAAAGACTAAGGCAAATGTACCTATCGTCTATAGCAAGTGGACCATTGAGTACCGAGTGTCGTATCCCATAGAGACTACGATTATTAGCTACTCATTCTTCCTCTATTATCTAGTCGAAAAATTAAATGATTTTGAATATATAAACTAAACAAATGCAAACGATAGAGTAAACGATGGGAAGATGGTACCTAAACGCTGAATCCACATAGACCGAATTAAGTAACAAGGACTTGTTATTCAAACAATCATTCAAGCAATTGGACCGTGGAAATTCCTAAGGTATATTAATCTCTCTCTCGAGTTAGCTAATGCCTAACGACTAGGTTGATTAACTGGAATCTCTTCCTAATTAAAACCCCTATCGTTGTTTTAACACTCTGCTCTATGAATTTCTCTATTAGGTTTGACCTTAATCCGGAGGATTTATGTCGACCTATCTCTAGGTTTGCATGCAATTCCTCTCAATTATGAATGCTCTATCATACACAGAATCACTCGATTGTACATGCACGAAACAATATTGGAATCGAAAGGCTAGCAACAATCAATTCAACAATACGCATTATAAATCATAATTGAGTCGCAATCCATAAATCAATTAAATGAATAACATAATCCAACATCACATAATCTGCCTAGGGTTCATCATATCTAGGTACACAAAATAATTAGTTCATAACAATAGAGGGATAAACAACAAGTTCAAAGAGAAATCTAGAGAGATAAGGAAAACCCATGATTGAATCCTTCAATTCTTCGCGAAATCCCTCCGTTCTTGATGCCCAATGATGTTCTCCTTTGTTCCCACGTTCTCTGGCCTCTAAAGATGTATATTTCTGTCTCCAAGTCGACTTCCCTTTGAATGAATGTCGAAACCCACTTAAATAGGCGATTTAGGGCGTCTGAGATAAGACACGGGTATAGACACGGCCGTGCCCAAGCTGTCCCGTCCGTGTGCACCAAAATTCCTTCAATTCCGCACTTGTACACAAGACATGGACACGGTATTGTGTCCGTGTCCAGACCTCTCATGTCTGTGTGTCATAAAACGTTTGTGTCTTGGCTACTTCATCTACGCGGCCACGACTTTGTGTCTGTGTCCAACACAACTCTGACCATGTGATACAATCCTTGTCTGTGTCCCTTGATTGTCAAGTTCCAGTGGGTTACACGGCCACTCCCACGGCCGTGAACCTCCAAATTCTATCCGTGGATGCTCAGTTGTGCACGGATTTGCTTTCTCAAGTGTCCCACGGGCGTGGTTCATCATTCCAAGACCGTGTCTCACTCCCAATGCCTCAAATGTCATCGTTCAAGCCCCGTTTCGACTTGTTTTCCTTTGTTTCATTAAGACATCATCAATTAACCTGAAAAACACAATATAAAGCGTAGAAGTACCAAAACTAATAACAAACGCTCAATTCATATTCAAAATAATATAAATTAATGCACATAAATACGTATAAATATGCGTTCATTACTTATGCTTCACGTTAGTTGAGACCGTATGAGTTGTCTTACCCAATACATGATCTGGAACTTGCAGCAATGGTTTTTGCACGAAAGATTTGGCGACATTATCTATATTGAGAGATTTTTCAAATCTTCACCGACTATAAAAATTTGAAATACTTGATGACACAGAAGAAATTGAATGTAAGGCAATGAACATTATCATAGTTACTAAAAGACTATAACTATACAATTGAGTATCATCCAGGGAAGGAAAATGTGGTAGCTGATGTTTTGAGTAGAAAAACAACTAGCAATTCAGCATGTCTTTAGGTATCTTACTTACCCTATTTGATATATTTGAAGACTTGTTGATTTGAGTATTGATACTTGTGGAGCCTTACTTGCCATGTTGAAGATCCGCCCTGTTTTAAAAGAAAGAATCCATGAAGCACATCCTCAAGATATGAAATTATTGGCTATCATTAACAAAGTTAAGGAAGGAAATAAGACTTCTTTTGCATTCAGATATGATATGTTGACATTAAATAATAGATTATGTGTTCCAGATATTGATGAAATATGATGCAAGATTTTAGATGAGGCACCTAACGTGACATATGTTATGCATCCTAGAATGACAAAGATATATCATTCAGTGCGGGCATACTAGTGTTGGCCAAGGATGAAAAATGATGTGGCAGAATTCGTTTTGAAATATTTAGTTTGTCAACAGATTAAAGTTGAGCACCAAGCCCCAGTAGGTAAATTACAACCATTACCAATACTAGTATGAAAATGGTAAAGGGTTACAATGGATTTTGAGATAGTATTGCCTAAGACGCCAAGGAAAAACGATGTGGTTTGGTAATCAATAGACCGACTTACAAAATTGATGCATTTTCTTTCGATCAAATGAGGTAATACACTTGAACAGTTGGCCAAAAGTACATTGATGAATTATAGGGTTGTATGGTATTGATTTGTTTATTGTATCTAATAGAGGTCCCCTATTCATTTCTCGATTTTGGGAGAGTTTGTAATCAGCTTTAGGAACTAAATTGAGTTTTAGCACAACTTTCCACCCTCAGACAGATAGGCAATCAAAAAGGACAATCCAAACATTAGAATATATAATGTGAGCTTGTGTAGTTGAGTTTCAATTGAAATTATCAGTCAAAAGACAAAACAATTGAGGAAAAGGGAGATTCAATTAGTAAAAGTATTACGGAGACATCACTCAAAGGAAGAAGCTACATGAGATACTTATATCCTCATTTATTTGAGAAAATAGGTATTGAATTTTGAGGACGGAATTCTTTTAAGAAGGGAAGAATGTAACACCCCAACCTTAAATTAACTATGCATAGCATACATATATTGGTACATGGATTGCATATGCATTTCCTTGATATTTAGTCTGTCATTTACAATTGAAATATTAGTTTGGATCATGTCAAATAAGGTTACAATAGAATAAAATAACCTAAGTTGAAGAGGAAATGTATATGAAGTATAATAAAATAGGGACTAGAATGAGAATAAATAGTAAGTGTGCTAAAAAGTGAAAACCTAATCTAGATATGCATGTGTAGATAATTATCATAAAAAATTTAACATATGGCAAGACTTTCTTAATAAAAGTTATCCATATGTTTAAATATTAATTGGACACTTGTTACTTATCAACTAAATTAAGACAAAAAATGTCCATATGCTCAAATGTTTACTAAACACATGTACATATGATTAATCAATTAGGATAAGATCAAAATAAAAAGAGAGCAATCTATTTCATACATATATAACTCTTTTCTTATTCAAAACACAACCACAGCAGCAAAACCACTCTCTAGACCCAAAAATTCATCCAAAATCACCCCACACACAATTGACCATCAATCTCTCCATAGAGAGCTCAAACCAAGCAAAGGTAATCCTAAACTCGTAATAGCTCTTGACTAATCTCTGTATCATTCATATTTTTGAATTTGTTAGAGACCTAATTTCAAGAAACTCAAAGAATACAACTTGTCTATTTATGTGTCCTATAGATGTTTGTAAAAGGGATTAATCAATTCTATGTATTTTTGTAGCTATGGTTGAACAAGTATGAACCGCCATATTCACAGATGTTGTAGGAACAATCTATTTATGACTTGATTTTGGAAACCCTAGAAACCTAATATAGAAACGTGTGAAACATAAAATTTGTAGATATATATGTATTCTAATGGGATGTAAAATCGCATAGCTTAATTCCATGTATTTAGGGAGTTATATTTTCCTATTTATGGCTGGTCAGACTTATTGTTCCATTGAGTAAAATTTAATTCTTGGTTTGGTTGTAAACTTCACTGAGATTTATGTATTTTAAATTACCATTTGATAATTTTTCGATAAAGGGGTATATGAATCTAGTTTCTAAACCAACAAACCCTTCACGATTTGGATTTGTATAGATGAAACCATGAACAAAACACTAAGGCTAGGTCTGTCTACCCTGTTTCATCCTTTGGTCTGAATTTATAAAGTTACTGAACTTTGTATAGATAGAATTGGACAATGTGATTTATACCATTAGAAATATATGTGTGTGTAGTGTCAGAATCAATTTGCAGATATCAATTTGGTGCTGGAATGAATGAATTATGGTAAAAAAACTATGTGATGTCAAATCTGTCTTGAAGTACAAACCTGATAGCATTAAATCAGAATTCAAAAATTCACTACAGGCTCGATAAGTTGAATTAGGATTCATACTTTATATGCACAGGAAGATATACATGTCTTCTTGTATGAAAAAATTATATCAAGTTGTTTGAAAACGTGTAGCTCCAGATATATTGAAAAGAAGAAAGACTGTGTTAACTGGATAACATAAAACATTAAGTATATGGACCGTTTTGATGAATTTTTAACAATAGGGACCAAAAATGAAACTTAATAAAATAGAACATCAAAAAGAGAATGATAACATATGTTTATTTGCTATATATGCAATTGGTTGATATTTTAAATAAATTCAAAGAATCGGATCATTTGCTAAAATATATGAACTAAATTAAAAGGAATTTGTATTTAAGGAACTAGTATATAATTTTAAAGAAAGTGTATTGGATATTGATAAGTGTAATTTTTATATTGTATAGACTTGGAGGATCCAAATACTCGTAGATTGGGGAATTAGAAGTCCTCAGTAATTGATATGTACATCAGAGGCACATGTGAGTGAAAACTGGAGGTGTCTCCACTTGTTTGCTATGTGATATGAAATGTGCCGACTTTGATAATTTGTCTTCATATATGAATATATATGATTACATGGGATGATTTGTTTACTACTTGTGCAAATATATGAGACATTAGGTATTGCTTACAATTGACACGTGTATGATATTTGAACTATTTGTGAATTTGCCATAGTCAAATACTTGGAATATGGTGTGATCCTAACGGACATGGCTTACCAATTATCGTGCATAGTGTGTATGATTTTAATTATTTGAATATGATTACAGTTCATTTGCATAGTTTGATGGATAAGATCTGATTCACAGTTACAGTTCATTTGCATAGTTTGACTAAAGATTGAATGGATATATGTCACTTGCATTATCGACTTAAAAGGAGGACTTGCCCAACATGCTTAAGTTCTCTTACAGTTACATGATATGATTCGAGACTATATGTCTCTATAGATACAATACATGATTCAAAACTTAAATTCTCTTACAGTTCACATATGGTCAGCTGGCTTACAATTTCGAGACTATATGTCTCTGGAAATTTACAGTACAGGACCGAGGTTGAGACTTATCATGTTTTGGCCAAGCTCTAAAATAAAATTGGAATTGCATTCACTTGCATCTTTACATATTATGTGATTATTATATATAATTGGATGCGTATGCTATTTGTTATGGATATATCGATGATAGTTTCTCTCACTAAGTAGCGACTCATATAAAGTACTAATATTTTTTCAAGATTATAGCATCATACAACTTTGGAAGTTGATCAAGCGTGAGGCTGATGAACATATCTACATGAAGCACATGCTATGCAGCTGGGTCCTACACTCTCTCTCCTCTGCATCATGTTATCATCGTACATATAATTTGTTCAGCTTGTTCATATGTTTTGTATAAAAATTTTGGTATGTATATTTGGATATGAACGATCTATATGGATGCCTATTTTTGTGACTATAATTACATATTATAACATAGTTATATGAAAAGGAAGGTTGTGACACACCAGCTGTCGCTGCCATCCTTCTCTCTCTGACGTACTTCTTTGTTCTCTCAATCTTTCTCTCATTCGTTGCCATCAAAACACTCTCCCTCCCTCGTGCTCTCTCGTTCTTCTCGATCTCTCTCTCATGCAACACTGCCGTCGTCGACCAAAATAGCTTACCACCATAATCTCCCTCGTCAAAGAAGAAGAAGAAGAAGAAGAAGAAGAAGAAGAAGAAGAAGAAGAAGAAGAAGACATAATGAAATACAAGCGTAGAAAAAAGAATAAAAGAAGAGAAGAGGTGAACAAGGTAAGTGGATGGGGAAGAGAAGTCGATAGGGGGCACGGTGAGAAGAGAGAAGAGTGAGGAGGGAGGAGAGGAAAGAGCAGAAGTGTGAGAGAACATTGAGGGGAGATGAGAGAAGCTCATGAAAAATACTTTATGCATTCCAAAAATTTAAATTGAGTGTATTGTATTTTAGTGATTTTTTATATTGGTTTTTTGTTTCTGAAATTTAAATACTCAAAATAGTAGTATTAGACAGGTAATAGTAATACTAGGATTAGATGGTGGGACCACTTCCACTCTCTGTATTTGGATAATGCATGTTCTTCAACCTCTCTCTCCTCCTCATTCTCTATCTGTTCTTGCCCGCCTTGTCGCCGATTGTTCCAACCACAACAGTGTTGGTGGTCAGTCACTTATTCCTATTATGCATTTTCGAAATTATTTATTCATGAAACTTTAGAACTGTTGTTGTGATTTAAAGTCCGCTCAGAACTAACAGCCTAAAACCATTTAAAATTCATATTTAGTGTTGAAGAGAACTAAATAAGAAATTTTGAAGAAGCATGCGATGGAAGAAAATGATGATTGGCCCTATTAATGGGACTGTGATTCAGTGTTGCTGAATTTGAATTTAAATATTAAATTCCTTATTTATGAATTCAAGTATTAATCGTCAACCTTATGCGGGTATGAGGTATAGAGGTTTCGGGGTTAAATTACTCTAACGTGTAATGTGGTCAATTGGAATGAACATATGGAATACTTGTTCATGTTGAATATGGTGGCAGAGAGTGCGGCTAAAGAGACATTGGAGCAAGTAATGGCTGATGCACTTTCAAAAGCAGGTTCTAATCAGTCTGTTGTTCAAGCTGTTTGTCTTGCGATTTCAGGGATTAATCACCCGAGTGATGAGCAAAGATCCTGAATTGGCTTAGGTTTGTTCCTTTTTGCTGACTCTCTAATAACTTTTCTTTTAGCCTAATTATTGAACACATTGTAGGCACTTGTGAGAATCAGTCATGCTATTTTTCAACATATTTCAGCTTTCCACAATAATTTCTGTGAGATTTATTGTTCAAGTTTTTATCTAGTTGAGAAGTTATTGTTTGACTTAGTTTGATCTTTGAAAACAAAAGAAAAAGTTGTTCAGGATTATTGTTGACTTTCCTTTGTTGGATCAGTAAAATAGTAAAGGAAGAAGCCTGATTGCCTAAGTTTAGTGTTGCTTCTCCTCTATGCATTTTCATATTTGTCACCATTGCTTCCATTTCAATAAATTGTGTTCGGCGGCCATAGTGGAAGAAGAAAAACAATATGCTTTTCGCTCACAGTTCTCCATAGTTCTGAATTTTGCCTTTTTTTTTTCTTGTATTTAGTTTTTTGCATCCATATTTTCCTCTGAGTTCAATTATATACTTTGATCTATAATTGTCCGCTCATGGATGGACATTTCATGCATACTCTGTTTTAACTTATCCAGATACATCTTCCCGAATCATGTAAAGCTGTATGTTCAAAATGATGCAGTAGCAGCTCTTGCTAGTGGAACAATGGGAAAGCTTCATGGATGTGTTTTAATCGCTGGTACTGGAACAGTTGCATATGGTTTCACAGAAGATGGCAGAGAAGCTCGATCTGCTGGTGCAGGACCCATCTTAGGCGACTGGGCAAGGTGGGCACAGTTGCTTATCTAATTTTGTTATAGAAGTAGTAGTTCTATTTATTGAATATTGTTACTGTTAAGTGTTATATATTCAGTGCAATGGATTAAGTAATTTCTCTGATCTTCAAAATATGGGCCATTATAAGCTGAAGGTTATATTGATATCTAACTAGCATGTTTTTTTCTTTTGTAGATTTTATTTGTCATGCATAACAGATGTTTTGTTTAATTATAGTGGATATGGTATAGCTGCACAGGCATTAGCAGCAGTAATAAGCGCTCATGATGGACGTGGTCCTCAAACGATTCTTACATCTAGTATTTTAAAGATTCTTGACTTTCTTGTCTAGATGAAGTTATTGGATACACATTCCAAAACTTAATTCTTTCATCCTTTGAGTTGGTTGAAGTAGAGCTGCATTGGAACAATTTGTGATGAAAATTGATTCCATTTGTTTCTTTGAGTATATAGTCCTTTATGATTTAGTAATCAATTTTCTTCATAAAATTTAGTCAGACAATCTTTTTTTATCTTATTTGCATTGATTATTTTGGTAAAAGTAGCACAATCATGCTCAACTCTTTAGGAATCTATTTTGTTATCCGAGAATCTCTGCAGTTTAGAGTGGACCAGATCACACAAATTATGAATAATTGTACAATATCACTTAAGTAAAATTGTTCTAAATTTGTCGAGGTTGAGTAGCTCAGTTGGTAAGCACCCACATCTAATACCAAGAGGTCTTGGGTTGGTAAGCTCAAAAAATATTGAGCTTGTTTTTTGTTAAATTTAGGTGGAACTATTCAAAAAATATTGAGCTTGTTTTTGTTAAATTTAGGTGGAACTATGCAGATCCATCTTGGGGGCTCGCGTTGCAGCTCTTGTGCCAGTTGTTGTATCTTGTGCTGAGGCAGGCGATGAAGTGGCAAACAGAATATTACAAGATTCAGTTGAAGAGTTAGCTTGTGTCAAAGCAGTTGTTGATAGACTTCATTTGTGCGGTGAAGGTGCGCTTTTTAAACGTTAAATTGCAAATGTAGTACAGTTTTATTTGAAACTATTAAAAGGGATATAAAGAAGCTTTGTGGGGTTCTGGTCATTTCCATGCAGAGTTTGTGTTCATGCAAGAAGAACATTGGTCTGCCTATCATTAGGCACAAGGATGCATTGCCTTTTGGTTTTGTTCTTTCAGAGCAAAACAGTGTTTAGTTACTGGCACGTCAAGCTAGTTGAGTAGTTTGTTACATAATAATGAATTAAAATCATGTATAGGTTGAAATTGCAATTATGCCTTGGTAATTTGATAGGTTAGCATATTGGTTATGCCACTTATTCATCAGCTGAGTTGAACATAGTTTTCTTTGACTATCTTGGCTTAATAGTGTGGATATCCACGTAGATGGAAAAGCGTCATTTCCACTCGTGATGGTGGGTGGTGTTCTTGAAGCAAATAAGAAGTGGGATATAGGAAAAGAGGTTGTAGATTTTATTCGCAGAGATTATCCTTGGGCGCTTCCTATTCGGCCAAAGGTAATCACATTTCTCTCTTTTAATACGACAAATTTAAAATTGATTTCTTTGAGTATCATTGAGTTAGTCAGCATTTACTGAACACAGCCAGGGTATGAAAAATCGATTAGTTATAGTCCTAAAGTCGGTGCATTGCCCATTGAACCTTTCTAATAATCGTTCCGAGTTGTTGATTTTTGCAGAAAAATAGTCACTGCTGTAGCATGGGGTTAGGTCTTGGGTACTAGCAATTTAGAAAGCTCTTATTTATTTATTTATTTGCAATGAACTGCACTACTACATAGCAGAAAATTGCCAAATAAACCGTCTGTATTTTTGTTGTAACATTAGGTAGAGCCTGCGGTTGGTGCGGCATTGTTAGCATGGAATTTCTTCTGCAGAGATTGTCAGAAGGAAGCTTTAATGAGATAGCTGTTAATAATTAGAATTAAACTATATAGTTAAAAGATCATTGTTTAGTGGGGTTGTTCTGATATATTGTCAGTTCTCATCAGCTCATTTTTCTTTTCATAAACTTGGAGCTATCAAATTCAGCATTATAGGGCCATGATTTGTTGTCATTGGTTATAAAATTGTGGTTAGTAGTACTGCTATCCCTTTCACCCGAATTTAAACTAAGCCACACTAATGAAAATATAGTTAGCGGTAAGCAAGAGTTGATCCAATGAGGAGTTGTTTGTTTATCGTACGCTTACAAAGATCATAAAACGTAAAATGGGAGTTTTTTGTTGACACAAGTAAACTGAAATGTAAAGAAAAATAATTGTACTGAAAACTATAGCAAGTATGAAGAAAGTTAACAATCAATTGAAAACGAACATTGATTTACTGTCACTTCGACCAATTCAACTACCCTTGATCATCGACACTTGAGATTGTCAATTAATCCATTTAAGCATTCGTTGTGATATTTTTCTCAAATATCGGTCTTTCCTTAAAATTCATTTACTAAAAACATGTATTTTAACAAACTCTTGACAATTAACAGTCTCAAACAAGGTCTTAAAATTTAATTAACAATCACATTAAGAACTAGAAAGATCAATGAATAGGACAATACGACATACGATGTTATATTTAATCCAGATGAATATTTTTCTTGAGAATCTATGGTTTCTAATGCAGCAAACAAACAAATTGTTAGTTGCTACAAATGGTTAAAGTGATTGCACATTTACATATATAGTATTTAACCTAACAACAGACTATTTCAATCAATTAACTAACTGGACATCTTAGCAATCAAACAAAACAATCATGAAAATAAATCAAAGAAACATTCAGTATTTGAATTGACAAATTAACTGCATTGAAAACAAAGGTCTCAAATAATCAGTAGTTCAATGACTTCTATTTCCTTCAACTAAGAGAAAATAACTCAGCCATAAATATCCATTTCAAAACCAAAATTCTGCTGTTGAAAATTGTTCGAGAAAAGCACCCAACCAAGAGAGGTGTTCTTGACTACTCACAGAAAAGAAAAATGTGTTCTGACCTGTGACCTAGCCTCCAACGTAACAGACTAGTTACAATGCCAACAACTCTCAAAATGAATACGTGTTTTATTTTTTCTTTGTTGTTAAGAAAGTCCAACCTGCACCAATTCTATTGGCTGCCACGTCTTCAAAGTCTCTCCCACAACATATTGGTTTCTTCAATTCAAACTCAATTTATCCCAAAACAATAGGAATGCAAATTCAATATGTTGTGCTCCAAATCACAACATATTGGTTTCTTCAATTCAAACAATAGTTGAGAAGTTGCTGTTTGACTTAGTTTGATTTCTGAAAACAAAAGAAAAAGTTATTCAGGATTATTGTTGAATTTCCTTCGTTGGATCAGTAAAATAGCAAAGGAAGAAGCCTGATTGTCTAGTTTAGTGTCGCTTCTCCTCTATGCATTTTCATATTTGTCACCGTTGCTTCCATTGCAATAAATTCTGTTCGGCGGACATAATGGAAGAAGAAGAAAATTATGCTTTCTCTCACAGCCAAGTAACAATGATTGGTGTGATTACCTAAATTCCAGAATGAACATTAAACAGACGTTAGGACTATTGGAAAACTTTCGGGTGTTAGAAAAATAAAACACTAAAAGAAGGAAGAAATTGATGCTATAAAATAACTCAATGTTTTAATTAAATACCCGATTGTTAAGTGGGAGATTTGAGAAATCTTGGGCCAATCTTCTCCTTTCTCACGTTCACATGTTTCATTTAGTAAAGGACAAGCTTGAATACACAGGCGAGAAAGGGAGGAAGGCAGCCCTTCTTCTGGCAAGCATTGGAGATTAAGGCAATATACGATTTGCAGTTTGGCAGGAGAAGTGAGATGTTGAAGGCCCTTGTAGTTTATTCCTTTCAGATTTCCAAAACCATGAATTCCCAAAAAGCTAATGGTGAAGGGAAGCAGTGTCTCCTCTAGGAAAGAATCCAAATCATCTCCGTTATAATCAGAAAGACTTAGACGTGAAAGAGCATTAAGCCTTTGCAAACCCCATTGCAAGCGTCCACCTATGAGTTTATAGCATCCTCGGATTCCAAGTGATTGTAAATTGGCAGGTAAACCTCCTTCTGGCAATGACTCAATATCGTCACAACTAAAAATCTCTAGATGCAGGAGTGAGGGAAGGAGTTCATGCATGCCCTCTGGAAGAGACTTCAAATTGAAGCAGTGGTCTAACTTGAGATGGGTCAAATTGGGTGCTGCTATTCCTCCTTTGGGAAAAGATATTAAGCTGGGACACCATCCGATCTCCAAAGAGGTAAGCAAGGTCAATGGCTGGTGGAGAGGTTCCTCCGATGCTGCCAGTGATCTTAGATTTTCACAATTTGTCACATAAAGACTCTTCAACTTGGGAAACTCCTCTAATGGGATGCATTAGCACAAGCCACTTGTAAATATTATAAAATTTTCTAAAGCATTGAAAGGAATTCCCATTTCTTCAATTCCCTAGTTTGCAATGTTGCGAATACTGAGACCATACGTTGCAGAAGGCAGCAGTTTCAAAGTCACATCTGAATTTGTGTGGAAGAAATCTGGGTCTCTAAAATTTGAAGAATATGATGAAGGGTCGGGAATTTTGCTGAAATTTGAAATAGCTATAAGATTGGAAGTCTTGAGATTGGGGCAACTTTTAACTTCCAATGTGTGAAGAGATTTGAAAATCTCATGGGTTAGCCCACACTTTGTAATGGATTTCAGCTCTGGGCAATAGCAGATAGTCAGCTTCTCCAATTTGGCAAGCGAACCACACTTGCCTGAATCATTTTCTTCACAAAATGTCCACTCTTGCCACTGCTTCATATAACCAATCCACAAAGTCTTGAGGGAACGGAATGGCGTCTTCATGGACACCTTGACCACTACATCACATTGTCCGATTTCGAGGTGTTCCAAAGATGACAGCTGCTCAAATGGTGGTAAGGAGGTGCAGTATTCACATAAACCGAGATACAAAGATACGATGTTCGAATAAGAAGAATCTCCCACCCAATCTGCAAATTTGGTGCCCTTGTAAAGACAAATGGAAAGCTTCTTTATGCTTGTATAAGGCTCTAGTCTCTCAAGCACTTTTCTTTCATGTACGGAGTCTTCAGTTTCACCGCTCCATTCCAATCTCAAATCCTCAATATGCTTTTTGTTCTTCAAAATATCCTTCGAAGTATCCACAACATTTCGAAGGCCATCAATAGAAAGTTTTCCTTGCAGGAGATGAAGCTTTCCCAACTCGTTAATGTCAGACCCACTTTGTTTCCCAACAACAAATTTACTCAAGGTTCGGAGTTCTTTTAAGTTTCCCATTCCCGGTGGCATCGCTTGCAATCGTATGGTTTCCCTATTATCAAGACAATGCAAGTTGATCAAACTTCCAATATCCTTTGGCAACTCAACAAGTTGAACGCACCCAAACAAGATTGAAGTTTGCAAATTGTACAAAGTGCACACAGAGTCAGGTAGCCTTTCCACACTTGTTTCTGCAAGATTAAGGTATCGAAGAAGCTTCAAGTCGCCTATTTGATCGGGTAATTTCACCATTTTATCATGAACATTCTGCAAAGATAATGCCCGCAAACACCGCAACTTATGAACTTGTAGCACCTCATCAGAGACATCGATTATCCGATTTTGGTCTAAAGGCAAAGACAAGAAGGTGCATAGCGCATGGCCTTCAGAGATGTTCTCAAGTAATTTTGCCCTATTTAATTTTGATGGCACAAATGAGAAATGGCGAGTTTTGTTACCAATTTTCTTGGACGTGTCTTCCTCCATTCTGCCTATAAATTCTCCAGAAATGTGTTGAGCTAAATCATTAATGAGGTCATGCATGCAAAAGAATGAACCAGCCCATTTATTAAATGATTCTTGGAAGAAAGATCTTGACACAAGGTCATCAAAGCATTCTTCACCTAATTCTTCCATCTTCTTCCCTCTTATAGGTTGTACTAGAAAGCCTTCTGCCATCCACAATTGAATGATTTGTCTTTTACTCATTTTATAATCCTTAGGAAATATAGCACAATAAGCAAAACATTGCTTCAAGTGTGACGAAAGATGCTGATAACTTAGCATCAGAGTTGGAAGGACCTTGTTATCTGGCAATTCCCACAGATCGCTCACCAGAATTGCCTCCCACTTTGCCACTTTATCTTCGCTTCGCAAGAGATCTCCCAACATTTTTGCTGCCAAAGGTAAGCCTTTGCACTTCCTTACAATCTCCTTCCCAATTGATTGTAATCTTTGATTCCCTTTTCCACCTTGTTTGGATAGCTGACATCATAGTTTATTAATATATAGTATAATATGGTACTGTATAATATAGTACTGTAATTACTATTTAGTGTATTTAAAAAGATAGTATGATTAAATGAACTATTTTTGTTTGAATTGGTGATATAGTATTATTGTAGAATTGATAAAATGATTAAAATGTCCATATATATATATATAATCATGTAAATTCATTTAAAATTAAAATTTTAAAAATCAAAAATTAAATCCACGTAAAGACATAAAAATTTAATTTTAAATCTTATAAAATAGATATCAAATTATTAGCCATTAAGTATATGTATTTAATGTATAAAAAAATCAAGTTAAGTACATATACTTTATATATAAAAAATTAAGTTGTTTTAGTTTAAAATTTTATACAGTAAGTATATGTATTTAATATTTAGTTATTAATTCAATTGTATCTAGGTATTAATAATTTCAGAGAACGTCCATAAATTGGTTTCTTTTCATGGTCTTTATCTATTTCTTGGTGAAAAAACTTGACATCTTTAACGTGGATCATTAAATTCAACTGATGAGTTATTTGGTTCAAAAAATAACTTATGTTGTCTTTCTAATTTATAAAAAAGATCAGGAAAAAATTTATTGAGATTACAGAAGAAGAGAACTTCAAAAGGCATCATAAATTAAGAGAAATTAAAAATTAGAACAAACCTTGACAGATGACGTTGTGAGAGGAAGAAACAAGTTTGTAAGGAAGAAGAGAGTGAACATGTGAAACCCTAGTGATTTTTATGAAAAGTAGACACTAAAGTGAATAATCTGTCGAGTTGTTTTCTACCGATGAATAATTTTAGTATTATAAAATTTTAATAAAAATATTTTAAAAATATAAAATTTAAAAACCACAACAAATCATTAATTTGATGGTTTATAAAATCTATTAAAAATGACGGTTTCCAAAACATAAAAACCAATATCTAATCATATCATGCATCAATAAAAATCAAAATAAATACAAATTTAATCATACTACACCATATAAAAACATACATAATCATCAATCAAGCAAATCTTAAACGCATGTTTTGCAAATAATTGCCAACAACTATGAGCATCCAATTCACGCAATTCACAAGGACCACTTGCAACAGTTCCCATATTTGATGCTATATTTTGATGGCGTGTTGTGAAGATAATCTTACTCCCGCGTGCTCCTGACATCAAAGGTGCTTGTAATCTATCCCAATTATCATAACCATCATCCCACATGTCATCCAGAACAAGCAAGTACTTTCTGTCCTTCAAACTCTTCTTTAGCTCCACGTCAATCTGTTCCAAAGTCAAGTAATCACAATTCACTGAATTATTGACTTGCTTGAGAAGTTCCTTCTTTATCCTGAAACCGTCGTAGTTATCGGAAACACAGACCCAGGCTCTGGATTCAAACTCCTGTGCTTTGCTGTGATTATAAACAAGCCGAGCAAGCGTGGTTTTACCTATTCCACCCATTCCCATTATGGGAATCACTCCAATCGCATTCCCGTCCACACTATCTTCTTGCAGTAAATTGAGTATAGCGTCCCTGTCGGCATCCCTGCCAAAAATGTCGAATTCTTGGACCAAAGAGGTTGTTTGCTCTCTCTGTGGCCATGCATCTTTTCTGCCAATACTCTTTTTCAGGCCAAGCATGGTTAATGAGCGAAGTCTCTCAACAATCTTTTCCATCCTTTCCGATGCATCCCTGGAAGAGATTACTCCCTTGGAACGACCATTCACGGTCGCCCTCTGGATCAATAGATTTGAAAGACAGGAACACCATGACTGTTTCCCTGCAGTAGCCGGTTGATCAGCTTCAATCTTCGCTGCGGTGACTTTATAAGCAATTAGATCCAACAGATCATCGGCTTCATAAGCAGCAACTCTGAGTCCATCGAGAATATCTTTAATTCTTAGATCAGGAGAAGCAAGTTGTCTATCCTCTGCGTCATCAAGCACTACACTGACAGTAAAAGCAATGCTTTCAGCTCGTCGAGAAGTCCCATGTCCCTCTTTCGGGTCCTGAATAAGTCCAAGAACTCGCTAGTAGACATCCGCTCGAACAATACATTGAAGAAAGCGGAGAGAAGAGCTCCACCCACCAGTTCAGCCATTTCGAACGATGCTTCCGCAGTTGCAATTCACTGACACATTAATTTTTTTAAATCAAAATCTGATCGTTGGATCGAATTAAAATCTGACCGTTAGATCATTTTGTTCCAATGGTCAGATTTACTCCAATGATAATATTACCGTTGGAGTACCGTTAAGGGCAAAAAAATTACTATTTTGGTCCCTAACGACTAATTTTACCCATTTTCTTATAAATACCCCCTAAACACATTTTTTCTCTTATTTCTATACTTCAAATACTCATTTCTCTCCCTCAAACTCTCTCAACTCTTAAAATTTCTCTCAATACTCTCAAATTACTCCCACTCCAATTTTTTTCCCAAAATTATGGATTCCATCATCTTCTCAAAATAACCCATCAAATTTTGTCAACTACTGATATTCTCAAAATAATCCATCAATTTTTTCCTCTTTCACAAACTATCAATTCAATCCAACCGTTTTATTTTCCTCATTTCCATATCGACTAGCACTTTTCAATTTTGGTAATTTCCAAAATTTTACGTCCAATTTTTTTCAGAAAATAATCATTTTTAACAAAATAATCCTTACATCCCCTTGTTAGATAGGTGTTCGACGACGAGTTCTCAAGGGGATTCTCCTACTCCTGAAATGAACCCCCCGAGCCCACTATTGGTCTAAGCAATCTCAGCTCTGACGTCGATGCCAAGTACAAAAAGTGGATCGCTCCACACGACGTCAAGTTTGCTAAGTGTTGAATCGCTATTTCCGAAGACCCCATAATGTCCAACGACCAAAATGCCAACTCCTTTTGGAAGCGGGTGGTTGCACGCTTCAACCACGGGATGGAGGCAAGCGAGCAACGTTATGAGAATGCCGTTAAAAATAGGTAGCACACACTCAACAAAATTGTCACCTTATTTAACGGCATCTATAACAACGTTGCTTCGACTTATCATAGCGATTAGAGCGACGACATGATTATGGAGCGAGCACGCGCTATCTACTTGATTGAGGTGAAACCCATTTTCTTCACGATGACGTTTGGAAAATTTTACGACAATTTCGTCAAAAAGGAAAATTAATTTCCCAAAATTATGGTTTTGCATTTAGCGCTTTTAGTCAAAAAGGAAAATGAATTTCGTCAAATAAAATATATTAAGTGGTTTGTTATTCTTATTAACTCAGCAAAATTATAAAATTGACCTCTATTTCTCAGTTAACCAAAAAAATTGCATGACTTTTAGCCTCATCATAATTGTATTAACAATATTTATTCGTAGTATTTGATGATAATTCAAATTTTTAGTATTAATAAATAAAATGACATGAAAAAAAATTATATTCTCAGAAATTATCTTATGTTTTCTATGCGGTCAAAATAATCAAATTTTTCTCTTTATGACAACAAATTTAGTAATTGAACCTTTTCTTGGGTTGTTATTGAGTGAGTTGATCAAATTAATTAAACTCAGCCAGATTACTATATAAAATGGATCAATTAAAATTACTATAGGAAATGGATCAATTAAAATTAATATCCTAAATTTGGTTTATTGGGCATTGAACCTTTCTAATATTTCCATGTTATTAGACCTAGTTTGGGAGATTCAGTCTATAGATCAGTAATGTATAATTTTTCAGAATATATTAGGGGTTTTTTTTATCAGCCGTCAACCCAACATAGAGGTATTAACACATACACCCATTATTTTTGTAAGCCCTCAGTTTCAAACCAAGGTGGTCAAGCCACAACCAGGATAACCACCAGTGGCCTACAAGGCCCTCGGCATTAGGGGTTTGTTATCTAATTAATTCAGCAAACATATAAAATTAGCCTGTATTTCTCAATTGACCAAAAAATTGCATGACTTTTAGCATCATAATTATATTAACAATTTTATTCGTAGCACTTGAGCTATTTCTAATATTAAAAGAATGATAGTTTAATTTCTAGTGATAAAAACCTAGTTGGGTGGTAATGACATCTAAGGAAATATCTCCTTGAACATAGTCATTATCTTCCGAATCATTCTTCGATTCTCCTCGTTTTCATGCTTCAAGGTTTCGTAGTCGCTGAGAGGGACAATATGGTTGGCTGTTTCGGATGCTCCAGTGCCACCTTGAGCTCTTGTGCCTCGTTGGATCCCTTCGCCATCCTTAGCTCCTTGTGCTCCACCTTTGTGGAATCCTTGTGTTGTTTGGAGGTTTGCAACATTTCTTTGGCCTTACTCTCACGTTGGTCTCCCATCTGAGATCTTATTTGCACAACCATTCTTGTTCTAGTCGTTGTCTTTGTGTTGGTTCTGTCAAAAGAAGGATCGATGCAGAAAATCTTGTCAAAGAACACGGCTTCTTTCTCGCGTCCCCACAAAAGGCGCCACTTGTTGTTGCCTAAAACAACAATGAAGTTGAAAGGTCTTTAAGGTCTTCACGTGCATCCTGCAAATGCTCAAGTCGATTGATAATTTTGGCAGTGGTCGAGGATTGTACTTTTGATGTCACTCTAATGCTCAAATCGATTGATAATTTTGGCAGAGTTTTGGGAGGTATTGAGGAGTGAAAAAGGCATACTTGAGTAAAAGTGAGAGCATCTATTTATAGGTGATAAGAGGTAGTCAGTTACAGCGTAAGGAGAGATTTTCACGTGTTTTGAGTTTGAAAGAGATTATTCCCCCATGATTTTCTCCTTGATTCTGTATTGTTTGAATCAGTCATTCTTGAACGTGTTCTTTTTTCAGAATGTGGAATTTCTAGAAGAAGGACCTGTCGAAGTTTGGGCTTAGTCGCATTAGGCCTTGTGGGTCATGTTGGGCTCTATGGGCCTCGACCCATGTCACATCAGTTATGAAAGGATTTGAATGCAGGATAACACTTTCTTGTTTAACGACAATTAGTCAAACAATCACAAAAAATTCAGCATGAAAATATCCATGGAATATCCATTTAATAATAATTGCAGGCACAAGAAACTCCCACCTTGAACTTTTGGCCACTGTCCACGTCAGGATCTTCTATATTTTCGGAGACTGCAAAACACGTTTCTTAGAAGAGATATCTCGTGCATTACCGCCAACCTTCTCTATCCTTTCAGAGCTCTTACCTATAATCTTATGATGATTTTTGCTCCTCACCAATGCGACAACATGAAATTCAACTACAAACAACACCCTAATACAAGAAAAAGAAGAACTCCATAAAAAACTAACAAATAGTTGTTGGAATCCGTGAAATAATTCACGCAGCGGAAATAAAAATTTTTGTCAACGAACTCCACCAAGGATCCAAGCAATTCGATAAAATCGACTAAGGAACATGTGTTTACCTCGTTCTGATGAAACAAGAACGAGAAGATGTTGTTGGATTTGAGTCACAGACGCTGTAGGATGCGAACGCCCTCTACTAGTATCCACACGAACGAACTGCTGAAGTGTGCTAGCACTGATTTTTAGGACACTCTCAAAGAATACCTTGCTATAATTTTCTCTCTCTTTGAAGTGAAGTGGACGGCTAAGCAAGAGCTTATTAGGGTGTGCTAAGAGGCTTATTTATAAGCATTACTAAACCCTAGTCCTAGTCTCACTAGAAAACCTAAGTCTTGTCCAACAAGAATTCTTTTATCCTAGTCTCACAAGGATAAACCACTTAGAGAGATTTTTATTAATTAATATATATAAAATTAGGCCCTATTATTTTTTTCAATAAATAAAATTACAACCCACTATATTTATAAATATTAATTACCATGTTGACCAAGTCAAATCCCTTCTTAGTTGACTAAGTCAAATAAACTCTTTCTTTTGCTGACTAAGTCAAACAAACTATTTTGACTATGTCAAATGAATTTTAATTTGTTTTCAAACTATTATAAAACAAATTATTTCATCATAAAATAATAGCAAGACAAATCATAAAATATATAACACAGTTCGTAAGTGTGTGACCCTATAGATCCGCTCAATATTGACAGTAGGTCCAAATTACCATTTGAGCCCACAAGTCATAAGCGGGCTCTAGCAAGTCATTATGACTACCCAACTTCAGCGAATTCGATGATTCGACAAAACCTAATGCATAGTCCAATATTTAATTCTTTTGTCACATGATATCTCGATTAAGCATAAAGCATGGATCATGTCATCTTTATATAGCTTAATCAAATATTTCTTGATACCTCAAGTAGATTGACCAAAACAAATGATATTGATAACCCCTATCAATTTCATTCGAGCACGGTCATGCATTTCATCAGTCCTACTTGTCAAATGACCAAGAGATATCTCACACAAATAAGAGCGTGGCTACTTTCTTCACTGTCACTCACATTCTTCCACATGATTTACTATACGTGCAAGTATAGCTTGTATTATCACCCTGTTACGGATGATGTTGAACTATATCAAAACATAAAGATCCTCATGTAAGAATCAATGGTGAATTCAGATCAAATGAATCAAATATCACTACTGCAAAAATAAATACTGGTGACATATATTCCATGTAGTATTTCTCATAATGGGTCAGTCCAATATCATGTTCCCAACATGTATCTATGTTCTGAGTAACATCCCATGTCTATGATCAGTAAAACATTATCATCTCTCAGAGTGCATAATAGTCTTAAATCATTATCATTCCCATGAAAACGAACGACCAGGGACAATTTAGAATATTGTTCTTTTATCTTAAGGTTTTACTATCAAGTCGCGCACTTGATAACATAAGAAAAAATCAACTATTCATGGATACTTTTATCAAGTTAATGCATTACTAAATAATGTGATAAAATATATGCTAAAATGAAAAACCTCGTATTTATTAAATAACAATATAAATGACAACGTACATATGATTGGGCTAGGGCATATTATTAACAATCTCTCACTTGCACTAATCTCAATCAGCATAAAATGAATACCCAACGACCTAATATGACGATCATGCTTTGGTTGTTGTAGTGGTTTAGTCAATGGATCAGCAACATTGTCATTTGTATCAACTCTGCATATCTTGATGTCTCTTCTCTCAATGATCTTTCGAATGAGGTGGAAACGTCTGAGTATGTGTTTGGATCGCTGATGTGACCTGGGCTCTTTAGCTTGAGCAATTGCCCCATTATTGTCACAATATTGGTCTATTAGGTTTGAAATGCTAGGAATAACACCCATACTTGTAACAAACTTCTTGATCCAAACTGCTTCTTTAGTTGCGTCTGAAGTAGCTATGTACTCATCCTCTGTAGTAGAATTGACTACAGAGTTCTGCTTGGAACTCCTCCAGCTCACAAAACCTCCATTCAAACAAAACATAAACCTTGACTGCGATCTAAAGTAATCTAATTCATACTTGAAGCCAAAATCTGTGTAACCATTTACAACTAATTTGCCTTCCTGTCCACCATACACTAAGAAAACATCCTTAGTCCTTCTCAAGTACTTAAGGATATTCTTGACTGCAGTCCAGTGACTTTCACCTAGATCAGGTCGGGTACAAAGCATGACATACATGATAGAACCAATGGCTGAAACATATGGAATCTTACTCATGAACTCTCTCTCATCCCTTGTGGTAGGGCATTGAGACATTTTAAGGTGAATGTCATGAGTCTTGCATGCTAAACCTTTTTAGCACCTTGTCAATGGACCCGCTTTGACTTAGGCCAATTAACCTTTGGGATTTATCTCTATTTATCCTTATGCCTAAAATATAGGCAGCTTCGCCTAAGTCTTTCATTGAAAACATTTCTCTAACAAAGACTTGACATTCTGCAAGGTGGGAATGTCATTTCTAATGAGTAGAATGTCATCCATATAAAGTACTAGGAATACCATTGTGCTCCCACTAACTTTCTTGTATACACAAGGTTCATCTTCATTTTTTATGAAACCAAATTTCTTAACTGCTTCATCAAAACGAAGATTCTAGCTTTGTGAAGCTTGCTTCAATCCATAAATAGATCTTTGAAGCTTACACACCTTATTAGGATGTTTAGGATCAACAAAATCCTATGGTTGTGTCATGTACACATCCTCGAGTAAGTTTTCGTTAATAAACGCTGTTTTGACATCCATTTGCCAAATCTCGTAATCATAGTACGCAGCAATGGTAAGAAGAATCCTAATAGACTTGAGCATCACGACTGGTAAAAAAGTTTCATCATAGTCGATACCATGAGTTTGTTTAAAATCTTTTGCAACAAGTCGAGACTGGTAGGTCATGTCGTGTTTGATCCTATAAACCCATTTGCAATCAATAACCTTAGCACCCTCATGTGGATCAACCAAAGTCCAAACTTGGTTATCGTACATTGATTGCATTTCAGATTTCATGGCCTTAAGCCATTTGCCTGAATCTGGGCTCATCACCACTTTTTGGTAGGATATGGGTTCATCATGATCCATAATCATCATGTTATCATTGTTAGTAATGAGAAATC
>CAODLS010754999.1:0-10162 GCA_948243855.1 Flueggea neowawraea
AGAGAGATTAATGTATGTTAGGAATTCCTACAGTCCAATTGTATGAACAAGTGGCTTAGTGACGAGGTCAGTTTCGTGTAGATAGTCCTAGCGGGATTTAACATCTGGGTGCTACTTTCACCTTGATTGCTCGGTTCTTTATTCTCTTTGTGATGCTGTGTTGCATGTTGGCGTGTCGATATTTCCTTTTGTGTTTAATTCAGACCCATTTAATTTATAGGCTAGATAATAGAAAAACATTAATTACTAGTACTCTTAGTCTCTGTGGGATACGACAATCGGTAATCACGTCCACGTCGTACATTTCAATAGGTGTACTTGCCTTTGGTCTGTAGGCGTATGCCGGACGATACCAAGTTTTTGGTGCCGTTGCAGAGGACTAGGATATTAGGAAAGCTCAAACTTTACTAATCTGGCCATTTATTTTATTTTGTTTTACTTTGTGCTGTTTGTTTTTATTTTTTTTTCTTCTATTTACTTTTATTTGCCTATTCGGAAGTACGCTTTGGTTTGCTTGTGTTTGTTTCTTCAGGTTTTGTTAGTACATGACCCGAGGAAATCCTTCTGGGTTAGTTGAAGTAGACCCAGAGATTGAATGAACAACCCTTTAGAACCTCAGAAATGGACTCAGAGAAAGGGCTGAGGAAATAGACAGAGAAAGAGAAGTAGAGATGGAGCAACAACCTACAGCAGAGCAACCAGTGGGTGTTGTTGCCCAACCGATGACCATGTCAGACTATGCTAGACCAAATTTGATAGGGACTGAGTCTAGCATTGTGAGACCCACTGTTGTAGTCAACAACTTCAGCATTAAAGCGAACATTATTCAGATGTTGCAACAGTTAGTTTAGTTTGATAGGTTGGAGGATGAGGACCCAAATGCTCATTTGGCTAACTTTTTGGAGATATGCGACACATTCAAGATTAACGGGGCCACCAATGATGCAATCAGATTGAGATTATTTCCATTCTCATTCAGAGTTAGAGCTAAGCAGTGGTTGAACTCACTTCCTAGGAGGTCCATTACAACATGGGAGCAAATGGCAGAGAAGTTCTTGTTGAAATATTTTCCGCATGCCAAGACTGCAAAGCTGAGAAATGACATTTCCTCTTACACACAGATCGAGTCAGAATCACTCTATGATACTTGGGTGAGGTTCAAGGAGTTGTTGAGGAGATGTCCACATCATGGGTTACCGACATGGCTGCAAGTTTAGACTTTTTACAATGGGTTGAACCACAGCACAAGACAAATGATTGATGTTGCAGCTGGGGGTACATTGTATAACAAGACACCAGAGGTTGCTCCTGATTTGATAGATTCTCGGCTATGAATAATTATCAGTGGCATACAACACGTTCTAAGCCAGTAAAGTCAACAGGGGTATATGATATGGATGCAGTAACATCTTTGGCTATTCAGCTTAAGGCTCTGAGTAAGAAGATTGATGGATTTTATGTAGCAGAACAAGCAACTCATGTAGGGAGTAGTGAGATGACTGAGGGTTAAGGGACTCAGGATTGCATGGAAAATATGAACTATATAGGTTATGAGAGCAATCCTTAGAACAATCCCTACACCAATATATATAATCTAGGGTGGCAGAATCACCTGAATCTTTCATTGAGAGGTCAAAATCAGTAGAGACAGAATCAACCACCTGGATTTTCAGCAACCACGACATTCATTGAACCCAAACTTGGAGGAGTTGATGAGCAAATACATTAAAGATTCTGAAAAAAAGTTTACACATATTGAGACTACTATGATTAATCAAAGGGCTTCCATTTGAAATCAAGAGGATTCTCTCCACAATTTAAAGAATCAAATTGGGTAGATAGCTAAGCTGCTATCTCAAAGGCAACCAGGCTCCTTACCAAGCAATACTGAAACAAATCCTAATGAGCAGGCTCATGCTATATTTGTTAATGGGGTTGATTATGGCAATGTGGAGGTAAGCATGGAAGAAGGAAATGGTCTGAAGAAAATTGAGGCAAACAGGTAGAAGAGGTTAAGCCAAAAAGAGTGATTTGTGAGTACAAGACTTGGATTCCATATCCTGTGGCACTCTTTTAAAGAGCGCAAGTGAAAGTATCCTATTACGACCGTGACAAACCAGCCACTAAACATGAGAAACAACCACTGGTTAAGGCTATAGAGAAGGAAAAAGCAGTTGAGCAACATCAACCATTGTCTGAGCTACCTGTGAAGCTAAAGGACTCAGGAAGTTTCTCTATTCCCCTTTATATTGGTAGTTTGTTTATTGATAATGCGTTGGCTGATTTAAGAGCTAGTGTGAATGTGATATCCTATGGATTGTTTGAGACATTGGACTTAGGAGAACCCATACCAACTAAGGTGCCAGTGCAATTAGCTGATAAATCTGTTGCAAATCCTATAGGCATAGTAGAGAACATATTGGTTATGGTTGAGGACTTGGTGTTTCTAGTTGATTTTGTGATCCTTGATATGAAAACACCATTGATCCTAGGAAAACCATTTTTAGCTACTTCTAGGTCAATAATAGATGTGCATGATCGGGCCTCTTAGAGTTGGAGCTGAGCATGTTAAAATTAAGGACTCGAAGGTTAAACATCAACCTGACCCATTATCTATTATGAAAAATGTTGTCTTATCTGATGTGGTGCAAGAAATTCATGGAGGAAGCCAAAGGATGAACTCCTAATCCATGAAACCATGGAAAAGGTCAAGAGAAAGAGTCAAAAAACTCAACAGCACAAGAAGGAAGAAGGGTCTGAACCATCGAAGCCAAAGGCCAAATGTGCAGTTGTGTGACGCTTTGTGTGGTGAGTGAAAAGCAATGTTGCTCCATGTGATAATCAAATGTGTGAGGCTAGAGGGAGTGCATCTCACCTTGCACAAGAACCTCCGTGAAGAGCCACACTCACCAACGTCAAGCTAGTGACGTTAAACGAGGGCTTCTTGGGAGGCAACCCAAGTTTGATTTTCATTGAGAGTTTCTTTGTTTTGCATTTTTATTTCAGTTTGTTTTCAATTTCAAATTCCGTTTTATTTAATTGAGTTTGTTAGTTTGTTTTGAGTTTTGTTTTGTTTTATTTTGTAAGGGCCTCTCACAGACTCGGATGAAATTCACGCTTAGACTCATCTCTGTGGACCTATTTTCAGGGAAGTTATAGAAATCATTTCTTTTAATATCCCTTTCCATTTGCATTATGTGTTTAATTATTTACATTGAGGACAATGCACAACTTAAGTGTGGGGTAGGGGTATGAAATTTTTGATCGAATTCTTGATATTGTGACTGTGGGATACATGTTACGTGATGATGCAAATAAGTTGAATAGTTGAGAATTTTTAGTATGCATGTCACTGGGAGATTTGAATTGCATGTTCTGAATCCACACTAGTTTTGAGCTTGTAATCAATTTTTTTGCTTTGTTTTTTTTCACTCCTTTGACTCTTTGTTTAATATTTTGACGAATTTTTTATGAATGCAGGCATGATATTATTCAAATTAAGTAATAAAAAAGGTTATTTTTATCTTGCTTGAACCTAAATTGAGACAAGTAAATGGGGTTCGACACCTACTCTTCTGTCTTAGACATGTGTATGCAAAGCATTAACACAAGGGTTTCTCTTAGTAACAGGGAACACGTATCATGAACGAGCAATTTTCACGTTAAATGGACTATCATTCATTGTGGAAACCAGATTAAGTGCACAAATAAAGAACAAAAGTTGAACTTGATATTTACTAACCGCGTTTGAAGCAATGCAAGCCAAAAATGTTGAAATTGTGCAAATAATGTGTGTGCAATATTGCAACTACCGAAGTGCTTAATGTTATATATGATAAATGAATTGATGAGTTGGGCGGAGGGGGTGATTAAATCAAATCGATTAGTTTGGTTATTTGAGCTCTGTCTTGTGTGTGATTTTAGGGTGTAAATTGAGTTTGTGAGTAACCTAGGCATATTTTAGATTCTCTAGTCTTCAGTTTATTTCTGTTAGCACATAGTGTGAAGTCCCATGCCACTGTTGATGGAATTTGGTTAGAATGTTTTCCCCTTATCATATTTCTTTCTTTACCTGAGGACAAGCAAAGTCTAAGTGTGGGGTAGTTTGATAAACGTTCGTTTATACATGTTTATACTATTCAATTCTTATTGTTTTGAGTATAAATTGAATGTTATTTGTGAGTTCTAGGATTTTAACCATTCATTTTTTACTTTTCAAGTCAAGTAATGGTGTCTTGATGGAGAGTAATGAAAGCAAACTAAAACGGAGCTTGAATGATGATTTTTGAGCCTTTCAGGACAAGACACGGTCACAATTCATGAAGACACGACCGTGGGATTGAAGCAGATGACCGTGTAATGCCTTAAAATGCATGTTTCTTGACATTTCTTGAAGACACATGCAGAAAACTGCAAGCCACGACCGTGGTTGCGTCCGTGTGCTAGCATGGAATCCTAATTCATGAAGACACAACCTAAGTTGTGAAGACATGTGCAGATGAAGGCAAGACATAGGCACAAACTTGTGTCCGTGTAATTGGCCACCTGATGCTTTAATGAGCCACGAATGGGTTATGGCAGGACACGCCATGTCCGTGGCCAGGTCTTGCCCAAAACATACAACTTCATGTTTTATATGCGTGGCACAAAACCCTAAAGAGGGCAGTTGTCATTTGGAAACAACATAGAGTTCTACAGATAAAAAGAGTTGGGTTTCAAGGGAAGCATGCCTTTGGAGCAAATCAACACTAAGATTGAGTGTATTTCTTGAAGATTGAAGGATTATCAATGTGTTTAACTTCCTCGCTTGTTTTCCTTTCATTCTTGTTGTTGTATTTCTATAATCATGAGCTAAATTCAACATGCATCTAGATGTGATGAACCCTAGGAAAAATTGGTGATTTGGGCTTTGTTATTTTGTGCTTTGTTCATGAATTGAGACTCATCTATAATATATTGTTATAGGTGTTTCGATTCGACAATTGATTGCATGCGTGGGAATCAAGAGGTTCATCGTGTGTTTAGAATCGCTTATAGGTGAGAGGAGTTGCACGAAAACCTAGAGATAGGTCGACGTAAATCTTCCGAATTAAGGTCAAACTTAATATGGAAATTCATAGATTACTGTTAGTGTAACAAGCGGGTTTTAATTAGGAAGATATTTCAGTTAATCAGCTTGGCATTAGATGTTAATTGACTCGAGAGAGAGATTAACGTATGTTAAAAATTCCTACTGTCCAATTGTATGAACAAGTGGCTTAGTGACGAGGTTGGTTTCGCGTGGATAGTCTTAGGGGAATTCAACATCTGGATGCTACTTTCACCTTCATTGCTCGGTTCTTTATTCTCTTTGTGCCGCTGTGTTACGTGTTGGCGTGTCAACATCTGAACCCATAGGTATATTTAGTTTCGATTTTAGTAGGCCGAATCGAAAGTCGGTATGTTTGAGAATAAAGTTTTGATATTGATATTTTCATAATTTTGGGAAGTTGACACCCAGATTTGTAAATTCTGAAAACTTGGGTTCATATTTGTAATTTTAGAAACTTGAGAGTTAGATTTGTAATTTTGGAGAAATAAGGATCAATTTTGTAATTTCGAGAAAATAAGTTCAATTCGTAAATTCGGAGAGTTCAGAGCGCTTTTGGAAATTCTGACTATTTAAAATAGTCGTTTGTATATTCTTGAACTCGAGGGACTGGTTTGTAATTTTACGAGGTCGGGGACTAAATTATAATTTTACGAAAGTTGGGGACCAATTCGTAATTTTACATGGATTTGGATTTTTGGAGTCGTGAGTGCTAGATCTTCGATCGAAATAGAATTTCTGACGCCGATGGCGCCTGAGTCTGCATTTGCATTAAATATGTATTTTGTAATGCCACAGTTACCATGTCTGAGTCTGTTGTACTCTGTTTCTCTGTCAGCTCTGTTTGGTATTCGAGGCGACCAACCATTCACCAGTGGACTATGATTTGGGGTATTGGCTCGGCATCTAGGTGAGTGCGATGTCGACTTCTGACACATAGGCTGTACATTCTGAAATTATATGTTTTTGATATGTCTAGTATGAATCTGAAATTGATTTAATAACGGTCTGACTATTAATAATTGGTTTGTGTGATTAATAACCACACCTAGTAGTTGAATTTTATATGTAATAATAATTACATATACTATCTGGAAATGAACTCTGTTGCATGATTGTATGTTATATTTTTTTGTACGATCGTCTGATAATTTAAAATATCCTGATAATGTGATATCTGTCTGTTAAATAATTTGCACTATGTCTGATAATTAAAATATCGTAATATGTTACATAATACATATTACCTGCCTCTGTTAAAATATGTATAAATATATATGATGTATGTACAATTATGTACATACCCTCTGTAAATGATTTTTGCTTTACCAATGCTCTATCAAGGCCCAGTTACCAGGGTAATGTGGTAGCCGTGCATCCGGCCGACCACATGCTCTGCTTGATTTTGATGGGTGGCTATGTCCCCCTTCTGTTATCTATCTGTTTTGGTCCATATCCACCTCTGTTATATACTCTGTATATGTATACTCTATTTACCATACTATACTATGCCTACGAGCATCTGTCTGATATTATATGCCATATTGACTATTATCTATTATTATATTATACGAGGTATAATATATCTATTGAGTCTGTGTTATTGCTCATTTGCCTATAGTATATTGTACTGTTGACTGACGGGGTATATTTTTCTAGAGCCCGGGGACTGCATTGCTCGCTGGTATACCCTCTGATTAGCTCTGTCTGTCTGTCACAGCTCTGAGACCCTTAGGGTGCCGAGTACTATTTGGGCCCCTAAGGCTGTTAGCTGTTCGACCCTCTTGAGTTGAGCTCCATTGAGGCTTTTGAGGTTGCTGATTCTCTATTAAAGATCTGATTTGGCCAGCGCAATATCAATATAATACGGGTATATGATTAGTGATTATCAGATCTGTATAAATTCTGAATAACTAAATAATAAGATATTTGGGTATAATATTCTGCACAGTCTGGATAAAATGAAATAGTAATATATGCTGCATGCGTTATCTGCTTCTTTGTTTATTACAGATTCTGTCTGACTGCATATTGCCTGCTCTGGTTGCGAAATGTTTTCTGAAATATTTTTCAATTATACTAGTATGTATACGAGTGTATATACATATACCTACATATGTTACAAGTGAAAGTTTTCTAAAGGTTTTTAAAACAGTTTATGTGAGGTCCCAGAGACATTATGAAGCGTTATTCCTCACTGAGTTTTCTCAGTCCCTCCCCTTAACATTTTCAGGTGATTCAGCTTTCGTGCTTATGGGAGTCTTCGAGCAGTAGTGATAACCCTATGATCGGGTTTCTAGTTGGTACATTTAGTTAGATGCTCCACACTGAGAGTTTAGGTCCCACTATTTGGATTTCACTATTTGGTTTTTGCTTGTATAATTTATTTGAAAGAATGTACACGTATATATATTTATATGCTTATTATTTTGATTTATAATACTTTAGTTATAATTTATAAAATCTGAATGTTTGTTAAGTTGGATAATTATTAAAATGAATAAGTGGGTAGGATTTCTAAGTACTCTGAGGCTTGTACGGGATGGTTTGGGCTTCCACAGACGGTCCTTCTTGTACGCCGATCACAGTCTGAAAACGGGTCGTGACAAAGGTGGTATTAGGGTTTTGGGTTTCGTAATTCTGTGTCGGTTGTGGAGCTTAGGTACCTTTGATTGAGTCAGTCTAGTCTGTGTCTGTAACTTCTAGAGTACATTTGGGTACTGTGGTAATTGTCAGCATTCTGACCACCACATCTGTAATCTGCTTGTTTGTCATGTCTGTAGATCTGAATCCACGACGTGAGGCTTAGTTAGAGCTAACGTTAGCTGGGTATCTATGTTCCTCTGTGAGATGTTGGCTAGAACCGCCGATAGGCGTGTAGCTTTTGAAGTAGTGATATTCTATAGTGATCCGAAAAATTCGCATGGTCATCTGTAGGTTGAAGCATCACCTTTTTGCAATAGCTTTGCACTACCGCTTTGACAGGAGTTCTTTCACATACCTTCCAAGACTCGATCATATTGGTAACGCATTGAAATTACGAGAATGAGATCTTTGAAAGGTCTCGTAAGAATAATAAGAATCAGTAAGTTAATCTCAAGACTTCTGTTAATGTTGACAGAAGATTTCTTTTCCAATGAACCTTGAACTGCACCTTTGTAACTTTGAACTACTTTGAATATGATACCTAATTTCCTGAACACCTCATATCCTGGTATTTCTCCAAATACCTTGTCCGAATCTAATGGTGTGTAACTATTTGTTGCACTAACTCTTATGAAGCCTGCTTGTTGGGTGAAACTGTTATAAGCTTTTCCTACCCGACAACTGTTTGTTGATTCTGTGATCCGAGGATCTGCTTGTTGTTCTCAAGATGTAAACGGTTAGTTCACTCTAAGATACAATGTTTGTCTGAATTGCAATTGATGGTGATGATAAACGCATATTCATACGTATTTATGTGCATTAATTCATATTGTTTTGAATACAAATTGAGTGTTTGTCATTAGTTTTGGTACTTCTACGCTTTCTATTGTGCTTTTCAGGTTAAGTGATGATGTCTTGGCGAAATAAAGGAAAGCAATTCGAAACGGGGCTTGAACGATTATATTTGAGGCATTGGGAGTGAGACACGGCCTTGGAATGATGAGACACGCCCGTGGGACACTTGAGGAAGCAAATCCTTGCCCAACTGAGCATCCACGGTCAGGAATTGATGGTCCACGGCCGTGGGAGAGGCCGTGTAACCCACTTGAACTTGAAAACTGAGGCACACGGACAAGAGCTTTAACACACGGTTATGGGAGCCCATTCCGCGGACACAATCCCGTGTCCGTGTCTAAGAATCATGCATTCCACTGACAGATATGTGTTACACAGACAGATTGGCTAGGACACGGACACAATCCGTGTCCGTGTCTTATGATTACGTGTGGAATTTGAGGGAAACTCATGGCACACAGACAGAATTGATTGGGCACGGCCGTGCTCGTGTCTTATTCCAGACGCCCTAAATCGCCTATTTAAGTGGGGTTTCGTCATTGATTGAGGAAGAGCCGACTTGGAGACACAAATTCACATCTTTAGAGGCCAGAGGACATCATGGGTTTTCCTTCTCTCTCTAGATTTCTCTTTGTTCTTGTTGTTTATCTCTCTTTAGTTATGAACTAACTGTATTGCGTACCTAGATGTGATGAACCCTAGGCAGATTACTTGATGTTGGATTATGTTATTTATTCAATTGATTTATGGATTGCGGCTCAGTTATGATTTATATTGCGTATTGCTGAATTGATTGTTGCTAGCCTTTTGATTCCAATATTGTTTCGTGCATGTACAATCGAGAGATTCTGTGTATGATAAAGCATTCATAATTGAGAGGAGTTGCATGCAAACCTAGAGATAGGTCGACATAAATCCTCTGGATTAGGGTCAAACCTAATAGTGAAATTCATAGAGCAGAGTGTTAAAGTAACGATAGGGGTTTTAATTAGGAAGAGATTCCGATTAAACAACCTAGTCGTCAGACATTAGCTAACTCGAGAGAGAGGTTAATATAACTTAGGAATTTCCACGGTCCAATTGCCTGAATGATTGTTTGAATAACGAGTCCTTGTTACTTAATTTGGTCTAGGGGGATTCAGCATCTAGGTACCATCTTCTCATCGTTCATTCTATCTTTAATTTGATTTTGTTCTTATTTATTTTATAGAGTCAAAATCATTTAATTTGCTGACTAGATAATAGAAGAAGAGTGAGTATCTAATAATCGTAGTCTCTGTGGGATACGACACTCGGTACTCAAGGGTCCACTTGTTATAGACGATAGGTACACTTGCCTTAATCTTTAGGTGTAAGCCTTTGACCAACACCAAGTTTTTGGCGTCGTTGCCGGGGACTAGGATATTAGGAAAGCTAATACTTTGTTAATCTAGCCAATTTTTATTTTATTTTATTTTATTTTCTTTGAGTTCGTTATTTCTGTTTCGTTTGTCTTGTTTTTTTTTGTTATTTTTGTGCATTGTTTTTGTTGTCGTACTTCATTGTGCCTTTTCATATTTTTATTTTTTCTGT